>JAJKFI010000130.1:1833045-1849309 GCA_029204185.1 Lerista edwardsae | reverse complement strand
ACACACACACACACACACACACACACACACACACACACACACACACACACTTCCCTTCCTGAACAAAGCCCCTAATGTTCTTTTCAGCTTACCCCCTCTTGGAAAGTATCCCATTAAGTAGAGTGCTGACCTACATATCCTTTTACCTGTGGGGTGGTGATGTGTCATTCTTCCACTTTCAATGCTGACGCAAACCAAGGTGGTCAAATCTGAGGGGCGTGGATACCTGGGAAATACATTAGCAAGGGGTCAATCAACATGGGGGCTATAGCCATTCTCATGCCCACCTCACACTATTTTTACCTAAGCCCAATACACATGGACCGCATGGCAGCACCACAGCCTGTCGCAGTGGGATTGAAAGGAATATGGTATCCTCCTGGTTCTCCTGGACGCAACTGGGATGTCCCTGCAGGCAACAGCAGAAGGCAGACATGGGATGAGTTGTCCGGGGCCAAACTTCACATGATGCTTAACTGTGTATACAGGTACATTCATGGTTTTCCCATCCGCTGATTTGACTCAGTGCGGAGGGAAGAGAATGCCCTTTGTTTAACTTAAACATGTTCCTTCAATTAGCAGTCAGGGTTTTTAAAAAAAGCTTATCTTACCTTGACAACACAGATTACTATCAATTAGCTCTGAGATAAGACCTCTTTCCCTGCTCTGGAACCCAGGAAGTGTAATTAATTACTTCCATTTTTTCACTTTGCTCCAGAGTGAAGAGGTCTTATCTCAGAGCAAATTGATGAATTGATACTAATCTGTTCTAAGCCAGTTGCCATGGTAAAATAAGTTTTTAAAAAACACTGTCTGGGATGTCTTTGTCTTTAAAGGGACTTCCCTTTGTTTTATTAAATGGATTTCATTTAATGTGGTTTTTGAACCCTCACAGATGAAAAGGCTCCACCTGGCCTCAGTGTTCTTTTACAGTCCACCTATATGAAGGCTCCAAGTTAAAGCAGAAGGCTTGTGTGGGGATGGGAGAAAGGGGGCTTCCTTAACCTGTTTCCCTTTGCTTGTTTTTTCCACTAAGAATCAGTGTTCCTCAAACCAATTTTCCTTTTGCTTACTTTTCTGCTAAAAATTGCACCACCACCTTCTTTCTTCTTTCCCCTCAGATGATTTTCCTATTTACAGCCACCGCTTTTCAAGTTGCTTTCCCCACAGGGAATAACAACATGAGGAGGTAAAATTTTTAGTAGAAAAACCACCAGAGGAAAAAAAAAATTTAAATGACCTTTCATCTGCCCACGTCCCATGCAGGTCTTCCATCTAAGATCAACATCCCATCATTGCAGTTTGTAAAAGCAAAGAGCAAACACATGCATTTGTGCATGCATGCATACAAACACCCACGGTGGACAAACTGCATGCAACCAAGCGTCTTGGGCAATTTGACCTTCAGTGTAGCATTGGTGTGGCTACAGTGACTCAGATTGCAAGCTGTGAGCCAGGAAGTCCCTGATTCAACTCTCATCTCAACCACAAACTCATTATGTGGTTTTAGGCCAGTCACTCTATTTCACCCTCAGCCCTTCATCTGCAGTATGGCAGCAGAGGTAATAAGACAGAGGTAATAATCGTGGGGTTGTTTGAACAGAATTACAGAAGTCCAGTATGTGAAATGCTTTTAATGGAAAAGTGCTCTAAAACTACTAAAGAGGAAGAAAATTCAGAGGTGCATTGTGGAAGGGACACCCCCAGCATGGCCAAGTGCCCAGTGGGGAGATTGCCGCAGTTTAAGAGGAATGTGGTAACTGGGCAAGAGGCACTTTTTCAAGTGGTGTTCTCTAATATTTAGCAGGGGGAGAGCAATTGTCCCTCTTCACCCCAGCACAGTGTCTTTCTCATGGCTGTTGCTGGTGGTGTTCCCTATTCTTTTAGATTGTGAGCCCTTTTGGGACAGGGAGCCATTTAACTTTAATGTTATTATTTGCCTGTAAACCGCTTTGTAAACTTTATGTTGAAAAGCGGTATATAAATACTAGTGATTGATTGTGATTGAATGCTGAGAAGAAAAATAGCATCTATTCCATATTCTCTGGCATTAACAGAAAAGAACACATAAACAGAACTACCTTCCTAGGGGTAAGAGAGAAATTGTCCTTCCACAATAGTTTACATCTGAATTACCAGAATAAACATTTCATAAATTCTTATAAAAACATTACTAGTCTCAAACACAATGATTCCCAATCCTTTTAGCACCAGGACCCATATTTTAGGTATGACAACCTGTCAAAACCACCACCACCCCAAGACCAGAAGTGATGTTATTAACCAGGAAGTGACATCATTGTGCCGGCCAGACTGGAAATGGTGTCACTGTTTTAAAAAATAACATACTTTAAAGAAATCACATGTTATACTCATAAACATCCACATTTGGAGAAATGGATGGAAAACAGAGGGGGGGGCAGGCTGCAAAATGCCTAATCTTGCTGTTGCTGCATCTTGCAATAGATAGGCTGTGTGATCAGTAAAACCATATTTGTTTGTTTGATTTTCTATTGTGTGTTCAGCTTTTTTGCATGATTTCCATAGGAATTAATGCTCAGCACCCAGGACAGTGCCTGTAAAAAGCATAAACTGTATGCAGACTACCATAAGCAACTACATGTAACAGGTGTTTTCAGGTATGGGGCACACCTTGAAATTTGTTCAGGTATGTATTCAAAAAAACCCTTCTGTTTGGAGATTGCCTGAAAATGTTGCAGAAATGCCAGGGGCATAGCTGAAGAAGTACAGAGAGTACAATTTCATTGGGCAACAATCTTTAGGGGGCAACAAGCTGAGCTTGACACCAGTGGCCAAAATTGTGAAAACTTTGGTATGGATGAATAGTACCATCATGGTATATATCATTGGAAAGATAACAATGCAGAATGCAAGGAAACAAACCAGTGTAATATCTTTACTGGATCAAAAGTTATGGCCAAAAAACAAAAACAAAATGAAACTACAACTGTGACATCACTTCCTGTTGTCATGTCACTTCGGGGCAACATTTTGCCCTCTGCATTGGGCTACGCTTGCATTACTATGCCGCTGAGAAACGCAACTATTTAAACGGTGCGCAAATGTATCTACAGTAGAAAATGGGTTCTGCGACCCCTTGAAAATCAGCTCGCGACCCTCCAGGGGGTCATGACCCCCAGGCTGGGAACCACTCTTCTAACAGAACTGCAACTTTGGACATTACCTAGAATACTTGTGGGCCCCGGCTTCCTCCCTTCCATGTCCTTCATAGCATCCACATATCGTCTGGCCAGCTCCTGGAATAGTTGCTCCCCATCTTTCCCTGAGGGGGGGTAGGGAGAACATAAATGCAAGCGGTTTTCTCTTTTAAAGTCTGCCCTGTTCTCCCCTCCATTTTTTGTCCCCGCCTACCTCCTCATTTTAACCATTTGGTGAAAACCCATTATTTCCCCCCTATTTGTTGTCCATTTTTCATCCATTTTAGACTCCCCCAGACACTGTCCTTTCCCCAAGCCAATTGCACAGCCTGTGTTAGTCCACCAACAGTGTTCCAATTGTCAGAGAATTGCGACAGTGTTTCCTAGCAGTCAGGCCTCTGTCAGCTCCTAACAGTCAGCAATGTTGGGAAATGGCAATTCTTGCTTCAACAAGCATCACCATGGGACAGTGAACTGCCAGAAAAGTGATAAGTCCCTTCCTCTTTATCAATTCCACGTTGAACAGGCCAGCATTTTTTGAATTTCTTTTCTGATCTGGAAGGGGCTCACCCTTTCCAGGGCTCCAATGCACGTCTCATATAACTGAGAACCAATCCACCCACCCACCCAGTGCTCAAGAGGGGTACCTACCACCCAAGAGCAAGGTTAAATAAAGGGTGAGGAACTGCACATTTAGCAGCAAGTAGGAGAGAGGACGTGCACTCTAAATTCCTGCTGGCTGGACAAAATTGTGTAGTGGGCCAGATTTGGCCCCCAGGTTGTAGTTTGGAGACTCTTGGAGTCCGGCGGGATGGTGCACGTCTGTGTGCTGCCCCCTCTGACTCCAAGTGTGGTCCAAACATACTTTACGGTGTCCCTTGTGCCAACTGTGCTGGCCTAACTCCAGGTTAGGATTGCGCTCTAAATTCCTGCTGGTTGGACAAAATCATGTGGTGGGCCGGATTTGGCCCCCAGCCGTAGTTTTGAGACCCCGGTTCTAAACCTAGCCTTTTGGCTGATGTGCTGGCTTTCTATTTGCAATTTTTTCCCCACCCGCTGTAGTCTAGAATGGTACAGGCCACTCTACTAGTACCCCTTTCTCCTGCACGTGTGGGCTGGGCCCTAGGAGAGTGATGCAAAAGAGAAAGGTTATTATTCCCTTAGCAAGCAAGTCTGCCTGGTCTTTCTAGCTACTCACCAGTGGCCAGGGCCTCGGCTGTTGCCAGGTGTAGCACAGTGTCATCACTGACAGGCCAATCAGGGAGGGCTGCACACACCTTGCTGAGCCCACCCATCTCCTGGAGTTCCTGGTGGATCTGGGGCCCCGAGGTGCAGTACTCCCAGCGCTGGTTGCGGTATCCAAGAGCGTCCCCTGCACCAGAGAGCACCATTGCAGCACGATAGGCTTCCTTGGAGGGTGCTTGGAGGCTGCGATGGCAAAGTGTAAACTGAGAGCAATTTACGGGGCTCTGCGTACTTGGGGGGGGGGAAAATCAAATTTTCTGCCAACGAAACCATGGTAGAGGCAGGGTGGTGGCCGGAGGCGAGCATGGTCTTGGGTGGCCCTGGAAGATGCCAATCATTCGCTCAGCCTCACCTACCTCACAGGGTTGTTGTGGAGGACAAAAGGAGGAGTGGAACTAGGTGCACCAACCTGAGTTCCTTGTGAAAAGTAAATCAGTAGATGTGTATTCCAGAAACAACTCAAGTTATTTGTTGAGCCGTGTGAATGCACGTGAAGGTGATCAAAAGTGGAACTGGCAAAAATGGAGCACAGCAAATAACAGAATACAACCCCTCCCATTTGCCTCCTTCTAGAATGAGAGCCAGCCCAGCCCTAGACTATTACAGGCATGTTCGTGTATCCCCAAGGAATAGGTTCCTGCCTCTCCCCCATCCCACCATGGGTACCAGAAACCACAGATAAGAGGGAACCTGGTGTTAAGTAAGGTTCTTCACATCCATGTTCTTAGCATCGATGACCGATGAGGTTCTTAACATAACAATTTTTAGTTTAAGTATTACCCTCTGCCCCCCCCCCCCCAGCAAGGTTTTTTTTAAGGACCCAAAGGAAGAATATAGGAAGGTAAGGGGGGCTCCCAATCTGTGGATAATTGAAACCACTGATACAGAGTCCAAGGATGGGGGGGGCACCTGCATATACTTTTCCCCAATCAACTCTCCTGTGTCTTTAAGAACTGCATGCCAGGCAAGAACTGAACAAGCAACACTCCCCCCCCCCCCGAATTAGCGGGAGAAAGCTGGTCCGGTTGCATTCCTGCCTGTCTAACTGCGGCTAAAGGCACAAGAGCCATTGCAGAAAAATAGGGCCCTTATCCTTCTCATCCCATCCCGCCTGTGCGTATCTCCAAGCCACCACACCCAGAGGCGTTTCTACAGGGATGGCAAAGCTCTAAGTTTTGCAAGAAGCCTTACCCTGTCATGTAAATCCCTCCTCTCCCTTGCTGCTGTAGCCAGTAAGCAACGCCAAGGTTGGCTACAAGGTGCAGGAGAGGAGTGATTTCCACTGCAAGGTAAGGCTTCTTGCAAAACTTAGAGCTTTGCCATCCCTGTAGAAACGCCTCTGACCACACCCGCCCCATTCTTAGTGTTTAAACAGGCCGGTGTATTGCATCCATTACGGTAAAAGTAACTCAGAAGCTCAGAACGACCAACTTTACACGAAAGTCCTCGCCCTCAGGTACCGTAGTAACTAGAGGGGAGCGCGGCCTTCACACGCAACATCAGTTCCTATATACTTTTAGAGGCGCGACTATTAGTTGAATTACGGCTGTGTCTCAAACACGCCCCCATCGTAGAGGCGCAGAGCACAACGGGAGGGGAGTTTAAGCATTGCGGGGAGCAAAAGAACTCTGATTGTTCTTTTCAGTGCAAAGCGGGAGGGGCGGGTGCGATCAAGCTGCTTACGCTCCTTCCATGACGGTGGCTGCACGGCTGTGGCCCGTCCCTTGCAGGCAGCCCGCAAGGGCTCCTTCTGGATCCTTCTGTCCCTGGCCTGACCCTCCCCCTTTTCCCACCACCCCTAGCTGCCGCCTCAGCGTTTTCGAAGGCCAGTGCTGCCCCGCTGGTCCCCGGGCCAAAGTCCAGGGGGGAGGCTCTTAAAGAGAACGGCCCTTCGGCCCTGAGCAGGGCCCCATCCTGCACGTTGAAGCAGAGTCGACTTTCTCAGTGGTGAAAACTCGTGCTTTTCACAAGCCTGCAGGGCTGCTTCAACCAGGGCTCAATTTTTAACAAAATAAATAAATAAAATAAAATAACCCAGACAAACAGAAGGCTTGCATGATGCGTTTTATATAAAAATGATGAGTTTTATATAAAAATGATGAGTTTTATATAAAAATGCCTCTGAGCATAAGTAGAATGTTTCTTGCCACTGACTGCATAGCCATAGTGACCTATTGTGTTCACACATCAGGAACGAAGAGGGATTGCTGAGAGTGTTCCAAGCAGGTTTCAGCCGCTCTTTAGAAATTAAGCATTTGGCATGAGCGAGCTTCCCCCCCCCCCCCCAACATTGTATTTGATACAAGCTGGTAAACAACCACCCAGGCAGTCACTTATGAGGAGTAGGATCCACCTCCAGGTGATCCGGAAGCAAACTGGAAAAGAAACCTGGAATGTTTAGCTGGACTAAATAATGTACCCCAAATTATTAATATGAGTATGTAGTGAAAGGCAGGCTAGTACACCTTTGCGGGTTTTGAAAGTAGTACTAGCAAGCCTGACTCAAAAAGGGGTTTATTTTTTTAAATTTATTTTATTTAATATCCCGCCTTTCTGCCCAATGGGCACCCAAGGCGGCTTACAACATAAAAATACAATAAAATTACAGTATATAACAATAAAAGATAATAATTAAGAACAATAATTGAAATGATTTAAAAGCTTAAAACATTTAAAAACAAGCCCTGTGGATCCTAAAAGAGAGTATAAAAAAACAGGGTTTATACTTATAATCCTGGGGTGGCATTGTGCCCAGTTTATTGGACCAACTATTCAAAGGCTTCAACCCTTAGCCAGCTCTCTGCAGACAGTAGGATGAGGCAGTAGAATGGATCTTACCACTTTGGACTGCCTGTGAAGGATGCCATTTTAAGTGGTCTCCAATGTTCCAAGTTAAAAAAAAAAAAAAGCCTACCTCGTAATAGATAATGAAGAAAGGGTCTACCTCAGCCCACTTCCTGTTATACTAGTCTCATGATTGCAAAGAGATTGTGTGTTTTTGGTGTGGTGCCTTTGTAGTAGGGGAACACCACCAGCCTAAGACCTGGTGCACAAGGCAGCAGGCCACCCCTCTAAATGCAGACTCCCAGTCTACACAGGTAACAGCCATGGCTTCTACCCAGAGGCGCACCTGGAGGGGGATCACAACACTAAGTTTTGCAAGCTGCCGCACTCCAGTGTAACACATCTCCACTATTCTGATGCATCTCCTCCACTTATTATTCATTTAAGGTATTTTATACTGTCTTTTTCAAGATTTCTCAAGACACAAGGCACTTTACATTGGCAGGCTGTTCATAACAACTATTGTTCTATGTATAATTCACAGAACACTCCATTTCTCCAGATGTTTCCTTTTCAGTGTGCGGTCATCATCCTGGCTGCACTTTTGCACCTTCCTAGCCTTCACCGACAGCTGCAGATCACACCTTGGCCGGTCCTCAAGATTTTATCTGTCTCCTGTCAGCTGACTCCTCCACTCCTCACATTCCACTGTGAGCTCAGTGACTTGTGGTCTCCCACTGAAGGCTGATCCAAGGCTGGTCCTGCTTAGCATCTTCAGGCAGGGCAACAGCTCAACCTCCAGACCACACCTCCTGCCTACTTCCCTCTTTCTGCTCTGAATGGCTATGAGGACAAGGGAGAGGGCATGCGTTACACCCTTAGTGCTGTGATCAGGTATGCCTCTGCCTCCACCAACTCCTTCTCCCTGTGCTCTACAATGTTTCTCTCCTACACACTCCCCTTCGGAGAAGCCGGCTGTCTTCCAAGTGGGCGGTTGTGAACAGCACCGATGCTGGCTGTGCATCAGAATGTTTCCACCACCTCAGAAGCTTCCCACCTCAATCATATGTAGACCAGGCCTCGAGGGTAACCAAGTCCCATTAATATCAATGGAACTTGTCAGTCACACCTAACTGAAGTACTGCTGCTTTCAATGGGACAGTGTGATCCTATGCACGTTTGTGATAAATCTCATGGACTTTAATGGGCCCTACTCCCAAGTAGCTGCACAGAAGTCTGCAGCCTTATAGTCATGACTAAATTTAAGAGCCATGCTTTTCTAAATGAGCTTTCACGTTCCACAGGAAATACAGTATCTTTACATATCCGGTGTGATTGCCTTTTCTGCAACTCACTGAACTTGTTCTGCTACCTTGTTTCTGTGGGGCTGTGATTTAGTCCTTACTGCAACACTGTTAAGGACACAATCCTGACCTGGAGTTAGGCCAGCACAAGTCAGCTGTGCTGGCTCAGGAGTGTTACAAACCCACCGTAAAGTGCATTTGGACCACTCTTGAAGTCAGAGTGGTGTATTTATGGCCAGGACTGCAGACTTCCACCCCCACCCCCACCCAACAAACCTTAAGCTCTGGAGCCTCGTGCAGCATCCCCTCTCACACTGAAAACATTCTAAAAGCACCAGGGGCGGATCTCTTTGAAAGGGCGCCCATGGCGCCCAATGAAAACGCGCCCCTAGGGGCACGCAACGTCATGATGTCACATCGTGACATCATGACATAGCCCTGCCCCTTTTAAGAGGGGGCATTAGCCTTTTAAGTTCTTTCTGTTCGCTAATGCCGGCTGGGGCGCATTAGCCGGCATTAGCGAACAGAATGTGCCGCCGCCCAGCGCCCCGCCCCTCTTGAAAAGCGGGAGGGGGCGCCGGGTGGCAGCGCATTCTCCTCGCTCCGGCTGGCTCTTTAAGGCCAGCCGGAGTGAGGAGAATGGGGCGCAGGGTCTGGGCGGGAGCGGGCGGGCTGTGGGCACCATTTTGGGGGGCGGGCGCCATGCGAACGGCGCCCCCCCGCAAGGTGGCGCCCATGGCTCGTGCCACCCTCTGCCACACCCTAGAAACGCCTCTGAAAAGCACAACACAAATTGGAAATATTATGTAAAGGTATTCTGATGCCTTTAGAACGCCCTTCAGCGCATGACTGGAACACCATGCAAAGCCTTTGGAAAGCGCTGGCTGGGGACACACCCCTCCCACTTAACAGGAATCAGGAGGGCAAAGTTGCAAAAGGAGAGAATTCTGCAAATGTCTGTGTTGTTCAAAGAGAGAGAGACTTTCTCTTCACCGTGGCTCTGTCATGAAGGAGGCAGTGGGCAGAATAAATGTTTAAACGCTCTTGCACAGTGAAAAGAGACCTCTTGCTGAGATGCGGTTTTGAGTTAGTTGGCACCAGGGCCAGGCCCTCCCTTTAGAATGAATGGGAACAAATTGACTCCAGTGGGCGGGGTTAGCGGCCATGACAGTAAGTCCAAAACATTGCTCATTCCAAGCATTTCCAATGGGTTTTCGCATGATTTTTAGGGCTGAATCGTTTACTCCTGAAGTAAAAACTTACCAAAATAACAACGTGCGATCGTGGAGAAACATCAGTGGTAACCATATTATGAGTTAATATGCAATTCCAAGGTTTAATTCTGCGTAATTATATTACTGAACACACCGGACGAAATGCTGTCTATTTTAACTCAGATTGCACTGTTTTGACAGACTTATTTTTTGAAATCTACACAAGCAGGAATAAAACGGCCATGCCCCATTAAAAAAATGTCTGTTAATGTTCAGAATTTCGAAAATATTACCGGTCGTTTTATTGAGCCGATGTAATGTGAATACATGAATCTTTCCGCAGAAATTAAATCCCATTTTTCGTTCAGCGATTCGCACACCCGTATGCAGAACACGCAGGCATGCTTAAAGACGTTGAAATTAACTTTTACACGCGCGCCGTGCGAGCGAGAGAGCCCTTCCGGCGGCAATCCTCCTTCGCGGCAATGATCTGAGTCAGCCATTTTAGTAAGTCCACGGCTTCAAGAATGTGACGTCATGGCCTATCCAGTTATTTAACATTCTTGGTTGGCATTGGTTGGCACTGTTAGGAGGAGAGATAGAAAAGGAGAAGGGATAGCAAGGGAAGGGGAGAGAGAGAAGCTTGAAAAAGAAGTGCATGCTGGGAATGAAGACATGTTGAGGGTGTCAAGTCTGATCCCAGGAATTTCTTCCCACTGAATGAAAGCCCCCACCCCCGTTCATTTCGGTTTTAGCAGAAACCAAGCGTAAGATTCCCAAGGCACTGCTTCATGATTTCCGAGACTCATCCACGCAGCAGATTCTGCTACTGTCTATTATTTCATCCAAGCCTCTCCCTTTCTCCACCACAATCCCCCACTCAAATACAACACTGAAGGAGGTCCTCATTCTTTATTTAGCCACAAGACAGAAACAACCCAAATTGTTTTGGGAAAAGGGTTATATGAACAGATCCTCTTGAATCATTCAGCTTTCTGAGACTCGGTAAGGAGACACACAGGATGACGGGTCATTCTCAGGATGTGTCACAGCCAAAGTGCAAAAGAGGGCAACAATAAGTTATGGCAACACGGGGGGGGGTGTTGATTGATTGTGGCGGGGGTCTCCTTCGGCCGACAAGCTCAACAGAGATCCATCCTGCACAGAGATGCATGGTGCGACCACAGAACGCAATCTTGAAATGAAACTTTCACAGCCTGGGGGGGGGGGAATATATGGCAATTAAGACCACACATGCTCAGGGGCACTCTTATTACTACAAAATACACCCCATGTATGTGCTGCCATAAAAATGTGGTTCCAGGGTGGGCTTGTGCCCTTACAGATCCCCTTTGCAACCTTCTTTCCAGAATCCAAATACCTCAAACTCCAGTGCAGACATTCTCATAATCTGGAGTGTCGTCTTCGCTTTCCAGATCACTGGTGTGAGCTGCAAGAAGATATCCAATGACATTGATGCTGGGGGCCCACTGAGCTCTACTCATAGCCCCCAGGCAACTAGCAAAGGAGCTCCTTGATAACCCAGCCCACACTTGCAGAGTTTCCTCACTTACTAAGGAACATATCTGAGACGGTGGCATCAGGTTCAAGTACGTTGACATATTCACCTTTGGCAGGGAGGGAGGCAGGAAGAAAAGAGGAAAGGTCCATTAAGACTCTGAGATGAATCAGCAACATTCATGAGTTCAGCCAGGGACAGCCCAAGATGACCTGCCACCTGACCTGAAGTCCCTGGCAGAGCCACTCCCAACCTACCACAGTGAACCCATCCAAAATATTGGATGGAAGACAGTGATCCAGCCTCCTAATTCTTCACCTTGCTGCTTCCTTGCACAGCCCCTTTAAACAAATCTGGAAGTGCAGGACCTGCTGGGAGCATTCCAGATTTGTTTAAAGGGATAGCAGGAGGAAGCAGCAAGGTGAAGGGTTAGAGAAGTGGCTCACATAATAGTAGCAGCCCACCCACGTCCCTACCTCTTTACATTGCTCCTGTGTTGTGTGGTCCCTTTAAATAAAACAGGAAGCAAGGTACATCCTGAGACACACTTCACTTCCTGGATTGTTTAAAGAGACCACAAGGAAAAGGAGCAAAGTAAAGGGGCAGAGGGACTGAATAAATTGCCATCTCCTGCGTGGTTTGGGGGACAGCAGATAGATCATCTTTTTAAACCATCTTTTCCAGTCCAAGCTGGAGGTGTCAGGATCCTTCCTTGAAATTCAATTTCATTTGTTAAGAGTAAGTCTGTATCCCATTTCATGTGGCAATCTAAGGAAAAACTTATAGGAAGTATTTACATTTATGCAGGGGTGCACACACACACACACACACACACACACACACACAGGAAGACCCTTAGCAAGTCAATTGTGCAATGCAATTGTGATACTCCCCTGTACTCCACCCTGAGACACTTTGAGTGCAGTCCTAAACCTGGAGTTAGGCTGGCACAAATTAGGCCAGCAAAGTGTGGCCAGCAACAAGGGCCACCATAAAGCATGTTTGGACCACTCTTGGGAGGATGTTGTATGACTGTGTGCTGGCCTCTGACTCTGATAGTGGTCCAAACATACTTTACGGTGTCCCTTGTGCCAGTACAGCCAAACTTTGCTGGCCTAATTTGTGCTGGCCTAACTCCAGGTTAGGATTGTGCCCATAGGAGAAGGCCAGATTAGAAATAAGGAGAGCTTTGTAAAATTTAAAAAAAAATCAGCTGGATAAAAAATTCATATCCAGAATTTCAAGCACTATGAATTTTTATTTTAGAATGCTAATTTTAAGACAAATCTCAGATAACACGAAATCCTACATCTTGTTGATCAAGGTCAAGCCAACCAGCATTAAACTGATTAGAAGTAATCCTGGATATTTTATTTTTTCTTACAACCTTTGAATCCGACTGTATCCGCAACTGGAAATGTTGCCACATAAAGACAAAAGAGAAACTAGCCAGCAAATTCAATTTAGCAGTACAGGTAGGTTCAGTTATCCTGGCCATACCCAATTTCATTGTCAATGGAACTTCTTTCTGCCTTCCTTGCTGGCCCACCCATTCCTTCTTCCCACTTACCAAGACTTTCGAGCGATTGTTGCAGAGATTCAGTCTCTGGCATATTTTCATATGGCTCTGCTATGGAACCTGCAGGAGAAATGAGGAGCGGGGGGGGGGAGAGACATTTAGCACAAGGTGACTTATAAAGGTATCCCCACAACCAAATGGTCTAATTGTGACCGACTGTAGGGGGCGGTGCTCATCTCCGTTTCAAAGCCTGTAGAGCCAGCGTTTTGTCCGAGGACAAGCTTCCATGGTCATGTGGCCGGCATGACTCTACGCCGTAGTGCACGGAACGCCGTTACCTTCCCCCCAAAGGGGTCCCTATTTATCTACTTGCATTTTTATGTGCTTTCAACCTGCTAGATTGGCAGCAGCTGGGATAAGCAACGGAGCTCACTTCAGTCACGCAGTCTTGAACTCCCAACCTTCCGGTCGGAAAGCCCAGCAGCAGTGGTTTAACCCGCTGCGCCACCACGTCCCTTATAGGTGACTTATAGGTTATAGTATTTGACAAATGTGCTATTTACTTTTCTCAGAACCTATTCAATCCCCTACTAACTGGGCAAGAGGCACTTTTTTTCCAATCGGTGCTTCTCTTTTAGTAATTTGATTTTCCTATAAACAGCTTTGTGGACTTTTTTGGGTTGAAAAGTGGTATATAACTACTACAACAATGTGTGCTGCTTGCAAAGTGTCCATGTGCCACTAGTGGCATGTGCGTCATGAGTTGCCCACCCCTGGTTTAGGGACTACTCCTCAGATGCACCCAGAAAGCTCTGAGTGGTTCTCCCATTATTTGAGGTGACCCCAACCTTAAGGAGCTGGAGAGAGTCAAATTAGCTCAGCTCTCTTTGCTGCCCCTGCCCCACTGCCAGGGTGAATGGATTCATACCTGCTGCTAACTCACCTGAGGAAGCACAGTCTCCATTTCCCTGATCTGTAGATGGAGGATCGGGTAGCACTTCACTGTGGTGGAAAAGGGAAACCATTTAGAGAAGCACTCAGTTGTAAGGTTGTGTGAGTAGATGTCTTATACTGAATCAGACCATTGGCTGGGGCTGATCATCTTTGAGGTCAACTGAGGCTGAACTTGCCTCAGACAGCAGAGTGGTAGGATTGAGATACCCACCTCCATCTGCCCACTCACCACATCCCCCTTTCACGCCCTGGATTGGAAAGGGAAGAACGAGGCAGAGTGATAGAGTGGTGGGCTAGGGTAGTATCAGAGACACTCTAGCCCACCACACTCTTCTCTTTCACACTTCCTCTACTGCTCCACCCCCCTCTTTCTGTTTAGTTCCAATTCAGGGAGTGAGAGGAAGAGGAGAGAGACTGGCATAACACCAGGCAGCATTTGACCCATCACCTCAGATGCCAGGAATGCCAGCCCTGCCATCGGCCCATCTAACCCAGTTTTGTCCATGACTGGTGGCAGCTTTCTAGGGTCAGGGCTATCCCTCCTCCTATCAGCCCGGCTGGGACCAGCCTCTTCCTCTGTGTCTCTTTCTATTAGCAGCCAGTCCACCTGCCTGCAATGGAAGGAGATGTGTGGCAGCAAGACCTACTCCTATGGACGCAGCTAACTCTTCCCCCCCCCCCTGCAAGCTGTCTCAGGCAGAGGCCACAGGGCCCAGATTTGCTCACCTAATTCTGCCGTCCCTTTTTCCCTTTGAATTGCAAGTCACTAAGGAGCAAGCCATTCTTTAAAACTGCAAACAGCCTCACATGCATTGACATTAAGGCAGTTTATAAAAGTATAAGAAAGCCATTTATAAAAGGCAATAAAGCCATTTACATAATTATAAATTTTTATTTAGAATAAAATCCGTTATGTTATTCCAAGAAATCAACTTGGCACTTATAAGAGGCACAGTGTGTACACTGCTGATGAGCTGCTACAGCCTATCACCAGTTGCGCAGAGCTAAGTTGGCTTGGTACCTGAGCCCAAAACTCACATGTATCCAGTGCCATCATCACCGGCCTCACCTGGAAGCAGGGAGACCAAAAAAAAAAAAGCATTAATCATACACACCCCTAATAAGCCAAAAGGAGACTCCTGGGAATCAAGTTGGAATAACCCCTCTCCCCCCAAGGTACTCTGCCTTGTAGTATAAGGTAGATTGCTGAGATCAGCCCATGGCAACTGAGACCGAATGCACTGCAGAAAGGAGCCTGCAGAGCAAATCATTCCAGCCAAGCAAAGGGGTAGGTGGATGGGTGGGAAGCAGATAATTTGCACTGTAACTCACCCTCATTCTCATAACTGGGAATGCTTTCTGAGAAAAGAAATGGTCACAGAAGAATTCACTGACTAAGCCATCCCAAAAATGTCACAGCTTCCCAATTCTATCCTCCTTTGCCCTCCATCCCCATTCGATTTTACAGAGGCCGATTCTCAAGTGTCAGATCATTCCAGGGTGGCAACCATGGGGTGAGACTCTCCCCACATTCAGCATTTGCCACTAAAGGCTGGTTGTGCAGAGGGAAGGGCAAGGGGTACGCACATGTGTCATCAATTGAGCTAGCCTAGGGGTGTCCCAGGGGTCTTCATGCATTCTTTTACACAGCATGACATAGCTAGACGGAGTAACACAGAAGATACCTATGCTTCACTGTGGTATTTAACCACTTTAAATCCATTTTGATTCTAATAAACTTCTTCTTGACTCCTTTGATTGCAGTGAACAATTTAAATTTAGCACAACTACCCCATGTCAGGCAATACCCTGTAATTATTACTAAAAGACACACATATAAAGGCGTACCCCAAAATCCACCGATTTGGTATCCTCAGACACTATGGATACCACGATGACAATTAAAAAGACAGGGGAACATTAAACTGATCTCTTTTTTTTTTAAGTTGCTGCAGCAAAACCACTGATGTTCCCCTATCATTAAAAAAGTGTCCCCAGCATCCACGGTTTCAGGTATCCCCAGGGTATGTGTGTCTGGAACAGAACCCCAGAGGATACCAGGGCATGCCCGTATATAGTTTTGGGATGTCTGAAGAGGGGCCACAATGGGGACAGTCTCTTATCTCATTTTAAGGGCTTCTGCTGGAAAGGAGGTCAAGCTCCACCTCTGCCACTTATGACCTCAAATCTATTTGCTTAACAACTCACCATTATCTCCTTCATTCATTGAAATTGAAGTGGGCTGTGTGGCAAGGATCTGTGCAGGACATCTGGAGGAATCAAAGAGGGAGGATTAAGCACTCACATTGGAAAAGGATTGAAGTTCTGTTGTCCACCATTAAGAAGGCAGGTGATAGGTCCCTCCCCTTCAATATCACTCTCCAATCCAGGGACTTTGCCAATCTGCCGCCCAAGGCAACCACCCCAGTTGACCTCATGCATGGGCCAGACTTTACAGTACTAAATGGATGCTGGGATCTAATCCAACAGAACCAATCCAATAATAATAATAATAATAATAATAATAATAATAATAATAATAATAA
>JAJKFI010000130.1:1792896-1833035 GCA_029204185.1 Lerista edwardsae | reverse complement strand
AATAATAATAATAATAATAATAATAATAATAATAATAATAATAATAATAATAATAGTATTTATATACCACCTTTCTTAGGTCACCAGATTTCTCTAATGACTATAACTCAAGGCGGTTTACATAGGCAGACAGAAACCCAAAGGTTTTTACAATTTTACAGAAACGTTCTATCTTCCAAGAACTACACACAATACAGATGGATCTTTCTGGATTTAGTCCTTCTTTCTGGCCACCCGTTGGTCTTATTGCTGGCTGATAAGCGGCTTCCCTGCTCCCACCAGAGAAGCGGCTGACTTCGGCACAACTCCCCCTCTCACAAGGCAGCCGGAGACAGCTCAGCTGTTAATCAGTCGCAATTTACAAGGTCTGCCGCTCACAGAGACTTCCGGTTGTCCCGAACTGGCAACCTTCAGATCTTCAGCTCTTATCTTCAGGCAAATGGAGGCATTAACCCTCTCGACTAAATCTTCTGCCCTAATGTCTAAATCTAATGTCCTAATGCCCTAAATCTTCTAATGTCCGTATATTCACATGCAAAAGAATATGTGGCTGTGTGGACGCACAGGTGGCGGAAGACTTTGTGACCGCTTCTTTGCAGTCTGCAGTTGCACATTCACACATCTGTGCTGGGTAGGTCTGGGGAGAGAGAATGACCGACACCGACAAGGCACCTCACAAAGGCTGTGGGATTGCTCACCTCCGCAACTCTGGCTGGGACTGGACGGCAGACCAAGGTGGAGCTGCAGGATCAGGGGAAGGAAGAACATAAAAAGTCATTACCAGTGGGGATGGGCAGATTTCAGTTCCTTCCTTCCACACCCAAGAGAAGAAGCAACAAAATTGGGTGGGGATGGAGTTGAAAAAAAAGGTGGACCCCAGTGCTAAGGGGTTTGAGAAGCTCTGTCCCAGACAGAGGTCAAAAGCAAAAGCAAAGCTACAGGGAATGAATCAGTTCAAGGCGCCATCTTGAAAAAGAATGGCTACTCACAGGGAGGGCGTCTCACCACCCTGAAGGTTGGGGAGCGATCACAAGTTTGGGGCCTGTGGGGGGGAAAAACAATGGATCAGGGTCTGTTTCCAAGCACCAGGCTCTTGCTCAATAGACCTTACCCCAACACATTAACCCACATATGAAAAGTATCAACCCCACCAGAAGCTTTTCCCACTCCACTGCTTAGGGGGGACACACCCAGAAATCCCAAGTCTCTTCTAGAAGAAGCCCTTCACATAAGTTCTTCCAGTTCCTGGACTTAGCAGACATGAGAACTTCCATTTTTTTTAAAAAAAAAAAAGATAGATACTGTTACACTGCAACCAAAACAATATTCACAAGTCTTTACCTCTCTCCTGTATCCAAAATTAGTTTTTGTCTGTCATCCAGGCTTGACATTTGTCTATATCTTGTAATTTATATGAAAGTACACAAGTTACAGTAACATGTTACTATGCTAGCTGATCATCATGGAAGGAACATTAATTACATTGGGGTTTTCCTTTCCTATGGGTTGATGCACCACTAGAGCAAAAGAAACTCCCACATATGACATGAGGGAGACAGCGAGAATGTGTGCGTGCGTGCGTACACACACACACACACACACACACTTTTTAAAGTTAATGCTGGTTCTCAGCACAAAGAAGAAAGTACTCTGCATATGTGCAGAGGCACTCCGCTCAGACTATTAGGTTTTTAAACGTCAGAAGTCCACATCTCTACAACTGACGGGCACTTGTGTAGTGGTGAAAATTGTGTATAGTCTCTTGGTCCTGTTGTACTGCCAACACAACAGGATTGCCCAGCTATATATAATGCAGACAAGGCAACGTGACGAAAAGATGCTCCCGTAGCAAACATGTCTGTGTAACTCAAGGAAGTGAACAAAACCACACATCCTAGACTCAAGGACCAAAAAGGGGGGGTATGCCTTCAAATGAAAGTTCAGGCCCACAAATTCTACAGCTTAGTTCAAACAAGCAGATGAGATTGTGACAGTCTTCGCAAACTGTGCCGCTAAGATGAAATCAGATTTGATGCTTCTTGTACAGAAAATCTCCTGAACACCGAAAACTAGACATCAGGCAGAAGCCCTCTTGGTTTCATCCTTGACATGCTAGTTTTATACATGCAGGGATTTTTTTCCTTTCACAAAGAGCCATGTAATCTCCCCTCTTGCAGTGGTAGTTAGTGCAGTCCATAAATGGAGAAAAAGACGCACCGCTCATCTATTGCTTGTATGACGACAAGCATGTAATTAAATTCAGAGTTAAAGGCCGTAGTCCCTGTGCTATGGTTCAATTGCAGCCATACACATTTCCAGTCTCCGGTCATCCTGATTTGCATGTGGCTTGACAGCAGGCAATTAATTCCATAGCTTCACCTGGCAAGGACAACAGGTCAAGTTCTAGCCAGCAGGTCAAGTTCACAGCCATGATGTAGGCAAACTTGTGCATAGGTGAACAGGTGTGTTCAATAATTTGTATTGCAACTCATATTTTGACCGAACAGTACTTTGAGTTGGTCTCTTGCTTTGGAAAGGCAAAGTTGCATCATAAATAAATGGCCTGATGCATAGTCAAATATGCACCCCACAGGCCAGAGGGGTGGGGGAGGAGGGGAACCGCCTTCCAAGGACTCCAGGGAACAAGGTTGAAATCTGGATCAACTGGTAAATCACACTCTTTCAAATGCACCCTGGAGCAGTCACAGCAGCGCATTAACATGCTGCTTCCATTTGAAAAAGTGCTCAGGTAATAATGATGTGAACATAGAAAATCATCTAAAACCAAAGTCAGTTCATTGGTGCACTTAGTGGAGAATCGTCCGATTGGGAATGGCCGTCTAGCAGAGCTATTTCCCCATCACTGGCTATCTGACCTTTTAGCTGGAGCTGGCACAGATCGAACTGTCCTAGAATCTCCTACATGCCAAGCCTGCGCACTCCCACCACTGATCCAAGGGGACCTCCCATCATATACTTTGCCCTACTTTTGGGTGACTTTCGCTTTCCTTTTAGAAAACACCAGAACCAGGGGGCATCCGCTAAAACTGAGGGTTGGGAGAGTTAAAACAGATAAAAGGAAGTACTTTTTTACCCAGCGGGTAGTTAATCTGTGGAACTCCTTGCCACAGGAGGTGGTGATGGCATCTGGTCTTGATGCCTTCAAGAGGGGATTGGACAGATATCTGGAGGAAAGGTCCATCGTGGGCTATAGGCAATGATGGATTGTGCAACCTCCTTACAAAGGTGATGGGCTACTGGTACCGGGTGCAAGGGAGTGGCAACAGGATACAAGCATCTTGTAGTCTCATGCCTTCCTGGGGCACCTGGTGGGCCGCTGTGAGATACAGGAAGCTGGACTAGATGGGCCTTTGGCCTGATCCAGCAGGGCTCTTCTTATGTTCTTATGTTCTTATGTTTAAGGTATGTCTTCTGGGGGGTGGGTGGGATACAGTAATGGCATCTAAATGATTTAGCAACAGGTACTCACTTTTGATTGGCACTTGTGTCGGGGCCCGCCCACCAGAAGTGAGGTCATAGCTAGAACCCAGGAACCGCCCCCAGGAGCCGCTGCGCCTCCTTGGTAGGCCACGCAGCGGCCCAGTAGAAGGCCCGGGAGTCCCAGGCCTTCCCCGGGGCTGCCACATGGGCTACCAATTCCCACCCAGGAACCGCCGCGCCTCCTCGGGAAGGAGCCCCAGGCAGCCTACCTGCTCATCCTGCTGCTGCCGTCGGTCTCCCTCGCTCCGCTGCCTGCCTGGCTCTGAGAACGTGCAGGCAACTCAAACGTTGCAGGGAGCGGAGCGCCGACGGAGTCAACGAGTGGGCAGGCGAATGGGTGGGGCCAGCCCTAATCCTAGGAACGGGTACTCGCGTACCCCCGCATACCCGCTACATGACATCTGGTCGGATAGATACAGAAAGGAAGGCAGGATTCCTAAAACCTTCTGGGTCAAAGAGTTTCAGAAAGTGCAACTTATAAGGTTAAAAAAAATGGCTGATCTAAAAAGACTATGAACCACCCTGCTCCTAGCAAGAGAGGCTGAATCCCCCCCCCCAAAAAAAATTCTTTCACCCAGCAAGAAAAGTTGCATTCCAAAAAAATTTTCTATTCCACCTGTAGGTACAGGAGTCATGCCTTCCTGTTGCATTGCAGCAGCCTAAGTAATGCCTCTGCTTTTCAACCCTGCCTGAGACTTCCCACCCCACCTTTGCCCCAAGACAAACAGAAATAGACTCACTTATATTGGTAATCATCAATAGGTGGTGCTGTTAAAAGAGAAAGAGATACGCCAATGAAGTTAGGTGGTCTCTGCAGGTTCACTGGGAGCAGACTATCAGAAAGGAATGATTTGGGGAAGGGAGGGAGGAAGAGACTTAACTGTCTAGTTCAGGGTCCCGGCAACCAATGCAAAGCACAAGAACCACCACCAGAGCTGGGAGACTCACTGCCAACAACCAGGAGATGACATCCATGCCACCTGCAGGGGGCGCAGTGCAGATACTGTGGTCTTGGCAGCAGGTACAGACTCCTTGGGGAAGAGCAGCATCGAGCAGGCTAGAGGCGCACTGTACAAAAAGCCCTGCAGGAAACAGACAACGTCTCCACTCAGTCCATCAATGGTACACATCTCTGCCAACCTGCGTATTTTATTCCAGTGGTTCTCAAACTTTTTAGCACCAGGATCCACTTTTGAGAATGACAATTTTTCCAAGACCCACCAGAAGTGATGTCATGGCTGGAAGTGCTGTCATCAAAGTGCCAGAGTCTGCTGCTTTCCTGAGAATGCAGCAATAAATTGGGCTATTTCTCAACCATTTTCCAACAGCAAAGTGGATCCGAAAGAAAAAAACAAAGCCTATTTACAACCTTGACACAAACAAAACAACCCCACGGCCTTTCCAGCATTCCATCTTCTCGTATTTTCAATATGGCTGAAATTGGCCCAACCCAAAGTTTGGGAACCACTATTTGTTTATTTATTTGAAGACCTTATACCCCGCCTTTTCCGTGCCATAGCAAATGGCCAAGGCGGCTTACAGAGAACAAAGAAGTACAATGTAAGCACAGTAAGTAAAATTGAAACTGATAACGCTCACAAAAGGAATATAACAAGAGTAAGGTCTGCAGTTTCCAAGATGGCTGCCCCCAGCTTTCTGTGACCCACCTGACACCAGGTCACAACCCACCAAGTGGGTCCCAACCCATAGTTTGAATAACACGTGCCTAAAGATAACACCATTATTTCCCCCCTCAACCAAAAAGTAACAAGCTGCAAAATAGCAAGTGTTTGACCTATTGGCGCTGTCTTCAAGTTAGACGGTAAACAAAAGAATAGTACACACATGTTGTCCATTCCCCATAAGTCAGCAGTTTGTAAAATCACAAGATGGAGTGTAGGCAAATTTGACGGACTTGCACCAGCCCTGGGAGGGTGCGATATGGTTTCAATATGCACACGCAGGGCTGAGAATCGGGCTGTTGATAAATGCATTTCAGGCGTTTCTGTATTATCCTCCTCTCCCTCTCCCCCAACAACAAGGGCTGTAGCAATATATTTGACCATAAAATGCAACTGTCCACTGTCAACAGGCAAAGAGCTATTGATTTTTAAGGCTATCGTGTCTAATTATAAGCATCTGCTTTGCTGATTCTGCTTATTTTTACTTCCTGTTCAGCGCAGCTTGGGATTAACAGTGAATTGCCTCCTATTAGTTTCTGTCCTCTACTTTGAGTGGAAGGCTTTAAACACCAAGTTGCTTTGCAACATTTCCCCCTTTTATGGAGACACATTTTTATTCCCTGTAAAATAAAAAGGAAAGATGCAAGGAAAATTGTCATTAAAGCTCTTCTTTACAAGGAATCACAATTGAGTAATAAAGGACAAATCATCATTAATCTTTCAGCCACACTGAACAGAAAGCAATAGAATGAGCCAAACCAACAAGGAAATGTTAATATTTCCAGGACCTTACTTAATGAGGTGTACTTATAGGTTATGTTTCATTCTACACATCCATAGGGAAAACTGTTGCTAGATAATATAGCGTAATATAGGGTTATTTAAGTACTGTGCTGGAATGTCTTTTTATTCCTCTACAAGCATATTGGGCAAAAGCATTTCCCTTCCTCAAGGGCACCATGAATAAAACCTGCACATACAAATGCTTGCAGATCAAGCAACTTGTGTAAGTAACTCCATGGAATGGGAATGAATAGGTTTGAATAAGTGCCGTGAAAGCAGAACTAAAATCACATTTTGTGAATTTATGAACGAATCAAACTTATCAAAATTATTCTGAAATCAATAATTGAAGCAAACAGTATCTCTCTATATACAGACAAACATTTCAGGATACATTTGACTGGACTATATATTAGTTATTTTCTTAGTTGATTCAGAAACGAGGTGGGCATATGTATTACATCTGATAGACCTCATGTTGAGCACCTACTTGAGGTTTTCCCTTCTATTTCCACTCATTCAGCTGTTGCCACCCCTTTCCCCCTTTTAAACAGAGCAGCAACCTGGTGCCAGGGGTGTAGATACAGTGGTGGAGGGGGGTGCAATTGCACTGGGTGACAAAGCTTTAGGGGGTGGCAATAAACTGAGCATGACACTAGTGGCCAAAATGGTTAAAACCTTAGTAATTACAAATAAGACTATCATATTATATATCATTGGAAAGGTAATTTAATGCAGAATGCAATGAAACAGACCAGAGCGTAATTATCAAACATTATGGCCCCAAACCCAGAAAATATAATTGTCGTGTAAAAATTGCAGTTTGTTAAGATGGTGATTTGTAGGAATAATACTGTCATGTTCTGTATCAGTGATGGGCTTTTATCCTTTTGGGCTTGGTGTGTCAAAACTTTTGGGAAATACATAACCTGACTTCGCTGGTATGTAAAAAACAAAAACCCAAACAAAAGACAAATAATTCTTTATATTCATTTAGTTAAACTAAAACTACAATCCAATCATGTGTGGTGCTTTGTATTATATAAACAAACACCAAATAATTACAAAAATGAAAAATGAGTAAAACAAATTCCGTTTTTGTCAGATGTTAGTGAACGCTGGTGTGTCACCCCAAATGCTGTGGCGTGTCACCTTTGACACGTGTCATAGGTTCGCCATCACTGTTCTGTATCACTCAATGTGGAATTTCATGAAGAATGCAATGAAACCAAGTGAAATAACTTCATTCGATCAAATGTTATGGCCAAAAAACACCAAGCAAACAAAAATACAATGGTAACATCAGTTCCTGTTGTGATGGCACTTTAGGGGCATCATTTTGCCCACTGCACTGGGCTGCACTTTCATTAGCGACACCTCAGAATTGGTGCCCATTCTCTCTCCAGGATGCATTTCGCAAGCAGATGGACAGAGGTTCAATTTCTGTCTTTCAGGTCAATTGCCATTGAAAACAGTCCTTCACTCTTGCTTTAAAGACTTCTTTGTTGCACACACCTGCCCACCAAGAAAACATGTGCTTGGAGCCCCTGCATATTGTAGAGAATTATGGGAAGTGCGAAATTTGTTTTTGCAGCCCTAGAAACGTCACCACCCATCACAGCATGACAAGGGCTTATTGTGAGCTCGGTTGATCCGGATGCCTCCATATTTTCATTTTTAGATGTTCGTAATTTTAGCTGCTGCACTCCGCATTCATTACCCTGGGCTGAATAACAACCCCAGATCCTAGCCGTGAACAGATTAGAATCGCCCCCCCCATCACCTGTATGCAGTCGTAGAAAGGGGAGAAATCCTGTGGTACTTGCAGCAGTGCATTTTTCAAGAAATTTACATGGTTTGGGCAGGTGTGGCTGGAGTTTTTGGAACCCTGGGACTGGGCCAGACAAAGGAACATGTTCTTCAGCAAACACACAGTGCGGTAGTTAGAAATGAGAGGCCCCGTTTCGACTTTGCATGAACAAAAAATGAATCTTAAGAGCCCCCGCAAGATTTCCTAGCAATTGCACTGTCCTAAGGGAGTGAGCAGCAATGGCAGGCAAACTGCTATCCAGGGACGCAATCCACCATTCTCAGAGTGCAATCCTAACCTGGAATTAGGCCAGCAAAGTTTGGCTGGCACGAGGGCCACAGTAAAGTGCCTTTGGAGCACTCTCAGAGTCAGGGAAGATGGCGCACATCTGTGTGCTGGCCTCTCCGACTCCAAGGGTTGTCCAAACATACTTTACAGCGGCCCTTGTGCCAGCCAAACTTTGCTGGTCTAACTGTGCCCGCCTTAATCCAGGTTAGGATTGTGCCTTCAGTCTCATTATTGAAGAACAGCAGCGTTTCCCACAATCTCTTTGAGCAGCAAAATGGCCACGTGCAGCAGAACAGGGGGACGAAGGGAAAAGGGTTGTAGTATGCCTATATTCTCTCTATTCCGCAGATCAAGGGGTTGCCACAAAGTGTTAAAAAGAAGTCTGGATTCTCGGCTACAATAAGCAACACAGCACATGTTAATTGGACAGAATTCTCAAAATCAAGGCAGGTCAAACTTTGAAGATCGGACACAAGGCAACAGTGTGATGCTTTAGGCCAGAAATGATCGTGCTCGTCACATGAAATGAGGAATATATGTGCCTCTAAGGCAGGGGTCTCCAAACATCTCAGCACGTGAGCCACATTGTCTATCTTACACATTTTCACAGGCCAAAAAAATCAATTGAATGAAGCATTCAGATAAATTTTGTAAATTTTAATTATTTTATGGTTGTTTTTAATTATTGTTTTTGATTGTAAACTGTGATTTTATTGTATTTTATTGTTGTAAGCTGCCTTGGGTGCCCATGGGGCAGAAAGGCGGGATATAAATTAAATAAATAATAATAGTAATAAATGAATACAGGGAACTGATACTATTCAGAACAAAAAAAGAAATGTGACAATTACAAAGAAACAATGCCATGCTTAAACTGATAAATTGCAACATTTTTACTCATTAGATACAAACATTAGCAAACGCTCTGACAAAGTTGCTGTGGGCCAGATAAAATGTTCTGGCGGACTGAATTTGACCCCCGAGTCATAGTTTGGAGACCCCTGCTCTAAGGAAACAGGTAAGGTTATTTCACGGTGAAACTGGGCCACATCAATGGCCATGACATTTAGCTGGCTTTAAAAGAAGATTAAGACAAATTCACAGAGAAATGAAATACCTCTTTCATTAGACAAGAGGGCTATGACATTAGCCAATGTTCAGATGCAGGATACCTCTGAATGGAAGTTTCTGGAGCCCAACAGAAAGGAAAGGCTGTTGTCTTCACGCCCTGGCCTCATGGAGACATTCAGCTGGCTGCTGTGGCCAACAGATTGCTTGCTTTAGGGCGCAACCCTAACCAAGAGTTAGGCTGGCACAAGTCCCTTGTGCCAGCCCAGAAGTGTCACAAACACGCTGTAAACTGTGTTTGGACCACTGAGTCCAAGAGGATGACACACATCTGTGTGCAGGCCTCCCCGACTCCAAGTGCAGTCAAAACACGCTTTACGGCGTGTTTGTGACACTTCTGGTTAGGATTGCACACAGTTGACTTCTGGTCTGATGCAGTAGGATTCCTATGCCTTATGTTAAAGCAGGCAAATTGTTTGCCATGGACTAGTCACTTTTGCAGATAGATTTACCAGATTAGACAGACTACTGGATACCTCCCGAGTGCAGCTACAGAAAAGGAAAGAAGCTCTGCAGGACAAGTGTGATCTTCCTACATGGATGCTTGCGCACCCTGCAGAAATGGCCTGTGCTTGGCAGAGACACTCCAAGCAAAGGCTACTCAGTTTGCAGGAACAAAAATCTCAAGCACGTGTACCAGATGCCATACTCTGTGCCACACTACTTATTCACACACTTGGGTACTAGAACTCCTAGGTTCTCTGGAAGGGTTCCTCACCCCTCCTTCATCTCCAAGAGTATGGGAACAGTGGAGAGCGCAGGGATGACTCATGCCAGCAATACGACCCACAGCCGGATTTTGGTGCGTGCAAACAAGTGTGCTGCTCTGTGTTGTGGGTGCTGTGGGAGGGAATTTGCAGCTGTGACTTAGCAGCTGCAAAGTTGCATAGCCTGCTTTGGGGAGGGGGGAAAAACGGAGGAGGGTGCTGAAAACATGCCCTGTTCACCACCCAGAAATTGTAACTGGTGCTGTGAACAGGAGGGAGTGGAAAGGCAGGAGTGAGTAGCCCTGGCTTGTGGACCCCTGTCCATACACCGAGCCTCGCCACGTGTCCCCTGCTCGATCATCCCTGGCAACAGGCCAATGTAACCACAAACCACGGGTTCCGTTACAGGGCGGAAATAGGCACCACTCTGGGAGCTTGTTGGAGGGAAATGGGGCAAAACAGAGAAGAGTCCTTCTAACTAGAATATGAGGGGCATCACTGTGGCTCCACTCTGCCCACCTTTCATTCTTGCACCCTATTCTCCAAGCGAGCCCCAGTTGAAGAGATTACTATCCGAGAGCAACAGAATACGATCACAAGACAGGAAAAGAAGATTGTATCAGGAGAGAGGATGCGGGCAGCACAGAGCAAAGAGAGAAAACACTCAATGGAAAAAAATCCTTTGCCCCCTACACGGAACAAGTCTTCTCAGTCAACTAGAATTTGAGTCTCCCCTCAAAACATTGCGCCACTGTAATTTCCCTTAAATCATTATAGGAGCCCTAGATTCTGGGTCCACACTTCATGCTCCAAAGGGAACAAGGACTGCAAACTGGCAACCAGGACTATGGCATTACTGAAGCACAGGAGTCATCTCCTCATTGTTCTCCAGCTCCCACCACCCGCCTTGCTGTCATTCACATTTGAGAAACTCACATCTGTGGTTCGCAGTTCCACGTCTGGAGGAGGACGTCGCAGCTGTGACACGGACGATGCTGCTGTTCAATTGCTCAAGCAGAAAGGAAATGCCACCACCAGCAGCAGGAAGTAAAGGCAGGTGCACTAGAAGACGACACAGGAACCCAGGAACCAGAGGGGGGGGGAGTGATTGGGGGAGAAGCCAAGACACCATGGCACCTCTCTCACTTTCAAGGAATACCACCAAGGCAGCCTAGGGTGGTTGCTGGAGAGACATGAACTTATCCAATTCTCATGGTCGGAGACTTCAGACAGCCTCTCAAACAAGACCTCCAAGACTTTGCCAAGGCAGCAGTAACTTGGAGCAATCACATAATTTTCATACTTACCCAAAAGGTTCAGAGAATTTCATTCTGTGCTCAAGGGCCTCCTGCAATGCTTAAGTCATTAGCAGGCTGAGCCTCCAACATGAGGCAAGATTTCTCTTTGCTGGACCTACCCGCCATATATTTTGCCTAACCTCACTGAGAAGTTAGAGAGGGAAATTAAGCTGGCTCCCAGCCTCTCTGTTTCTGCTTTTAAGCCGAAGCTGAGAAAAAAGTTCTTTTAATTCCTTTTACCCACCATACAATAATTAGGATGTTATGGTGTTTGTTAGGCTTTTTATGACTGTTACTTTTGCTTTATTACTGTTCCATTTTGTTGCAAGCTACTTCGGGATGATTTTGTTACTGAAAAGCAGGAAATACTGGAAACAAACAAACTCATTGCAATCACCACATCCTGTGGCAGTGAATGCAGACAATTAAACTATTCCCAATTTAATGCAAGTACCTGTAACAACAGGTTAGGGACCAGGACAGACACTGACAGCATAATCTTATGCCTATCTGCTAAGTCCCATCAAGTTCAACAGGGCTTACTTCCAGCTATCTGTGCTCAGGATTGTGGTCTGAAGCATTTTTTGGGAGTGGGGGAGAAGAAAGCTTAACATTCTCCCAGAGCTGCCAAATCAAATAAGTTAATTTAGGGTGCAATCCTAACCTGAATTTAGGCGAGCACAGTTAGGCCAGCACAAGGGCCACCATAAAGCATATTTGGACCACTCAGGGAGGATGGTGCATGTCTGTGTGCTGGCCTCTCTGACTCAGAGTGGTCCACACCTACTTTATGGTAGCCCTTGTGGCAGCCAAACTTTGCTGGTCTAACTATGCCAGCCTACCATCAGGTTATGATTGCGCCTGCTCAAACAGGCACTCCATCTAGGAAAACAGCTGGCAGAAGAGAACATGCAGAAAGTAACTCACAAATCAGAGAGCCACATGGAGGGAAGGCATGGATGCAGGGACTAGCTAGCTTATGCCATCAGAAATGCTTCTCTTGAACTGTAACATTTCAGACAGGGGTTGTGTTTTTCTTCTTCCTTCTCCCTCCTCCCTCCATTGTTTCAATGCCCCTCCAGGAAAATCAATCACTAGTATTTATATACCGCTTTTCAACACAAAGTTCACAAAGCGGTTTACAGGCAAATAAAAACTGAAACTTCTCCTGCCCATAGACATAAAGGGACATTGGGAAGAAGAGTTCAGCCTGCTCTACACCATACACACCACTTGAAATGCCATTATTCAGAAAGAGTTTTCACATTTAGTTCTGCTTATGCTAAGCAGCCCTACGACCAAGATCTCCACCACCCTCCCTCTTACAGCTGTGGCACACCGAAAGTCACACTTTGCTACAGCAAGATGATGCTACACTTCCCCCCCCCCCCCAAAGCCTGGCAAATGGCAAGAGTTTTACTTATAAGGCCAAAGGTGCTGACAACTGACTAAACCCGATTCTCTTTGGGTGCCTGAGCACTTGGGAGTTTCCTCGTCCACAGAGAGGGCAATTCACACCATCTCGGCTCTAACATCCAGCTCAGATTTTAAACTAATAGGTGTAGCCTAGCTTATAAAGCCTAGCTTATGGGGCCACTTCATTGAGCCAAACAGGAGTTCTCTGTGCCAATAAAACAAGCCACATTCTGCATGAAGCAAAACACAAAATTCAGGCCTGAATGCATTACACAAGTTGATAGGTATTCACTTGTTCTTCTGTCTGCCAAAGAGGGTGATTGCAAGAACACTACATAGTACTGAAGGCCAGCCAGTGCTCATCACCAGAAACTTTCCCAAGCATCTGCCAGATGATCCTCCTTGAGATGTCAAGGATGGGGAAAAAGGGCCCAAAAGTCTTCTGCATGTTTTCAAGCCCATCTCTGCCACTACCAGGACTAGAAACTTCCTTTACAAAACAAAAGTGAAAGCAGAGGATCTTAGGACAGGCACTTCTGCACCCAGTACCAAATCCAGTGTTGGTACGGTGCATATGTTGCCTAACACACATTGCTTGTGTTGTACAGATAGAAGGAACTTTCAAATTCATCCTGTGGACTCTACAAGACAAGATCCTCCCACCACTCAAGCTATAGAGAGTGCAAGGCATTTCATTCAACCGTGACTCCAGTGGCTCCTCCAAATTTAATGTGGCATAAGCCTGAACTCACTTTAATCACAAAATTAATATATGCACCCATTTCAGGGGTATATAAAAACCCTGTAAACCACAGGGGAGTGTAGATGGCTATGAAATCCAAGAGATACCCTCTGTTCTATGTGCATTTCAGAAGTTTACAAGATAAGCGCAGTCAGTGCTCACAACTGCAGTCTATTTGCTCTGCCGCCTGAAAACCTAATGCATTGGACAAAGCGGGCCTCTGGCTTAGGTAACGCTTATGCTACAATTAATTACAATTAAGGGACGTGGTGGCGCAGGGGGTTAAACTGCTGCTGCTGGGCTTTCTGACCGGAAGGTTGGGAGTTCAAGACTGCGCGACGGAGCAAGCTCCCGTTGCTTGTCCCAGCTCCTGCCAACCTAGCAGTTCAAAAGCACCTAAATGCAAGGAGATAAATAGGGACCACTTCGGTGGGAAGGGAATGGCGTTCCGGCGTTCATGCCAGCCACATGACCACAGAAGCTTGTCCTCGGACAAAACGCCGGCTCTAAAGGCTTTGAAACGGAGATGAGCACTGCCCCCTACAGTCGGTCACGACTAGACTATTCGGTCGTGGGGAAACCTTTACCTTTTATGCTACAATTTATTTCACATGCTTATACCACCTTCCTCCAAGGAGCTCAGGTTGGCATACAAAGTTTCTCTTCTCCTTTTGTCCTCACAACAAACCTGCCAGGTAAGTGAGGCTAAGACAAAGCTAGTAGCCCAAGGTCACCCAGGAAGCTTCAAGGCTGAGCAGAGATTTGAACCTGGATCCTCCACGTTTAAGTCCAAGTCCTGAACCACTACACCACCCTGGCTCGGAGCCTGTTGAGTCTCTTAAAAGGGGGGCAGTAGCTCAGAAGGTCCCAAGGTCAATCCCTGGCAGAATATAAGGCAAGGAAAGACCCCACCTGAAACCACAGAGGCTCTATCAGTTGGACCTGATAGACCTAGATGGACCAATAGTGGAAGACAGTTAGTATTATCACAACGGTCCAATAGACACACCCTGAAGACCAAAATATCTACTGCTATAATCAACTATAGACGCTACCTTGTTCACTTTCTTGTGCACTATGGACTGAAAACAGAACCAGTCCTAATTCATCAAGGCAACGGCAGTAGAGGCAGCTCAGCAGATCAATTAGGCAAGCAAGCCAAGCCACTGACTACAAGGGGAAACTACCCAGTGTCACCAAAAGTTACTTCTAACCTCCCCACTGGAAGAGTTAACATAGTATTTTCCGCAGCATCCAGCAATAACTTGTATGTACAAAATAGATGCTGCCCAATATTGCTTCACCGTGTGCCTTTTCTACCAAAGTTGTACACCTGTTCAAGAGCAGCATACTTTGGAGTGAGGAGACAATGAGCCACTTACATACATTTGCAGGAGAGCGAAGCAAAACCTATCCCAAATAGGCAACAGAAATGCAAAACCAAATATGCAATAGAAATGTTTATGCAGTGTAAGCGAGCAGTATCCAACTTCTAAGGATTAGTTACTTTTAGCCCTTATTTGGGTCACAAAACTAAAGAGTGTTTTCCAGAATTGGTAAGGACCCTTTGCAAGTTTCCTGCCCAAGTTTATTAAAGACCGATTTATAGCCATTCTAGTTGTTTCCCCTTCTCGAGAAGCTTTTGAATGCTGCCTTTCTGACAGTCATGAGTAGGGGTGGGGTTTTTTTTTTAAACCACCTTTTGGGCATTAAAATACCTGAATAAAAACACAAAATACTGCATTTTGGCGTTTAAGATATTTTACAGAAATTCAGATAGACTACTTTTCCAATTAGAAATAACACTGTGGCTACATCTGCTGATACTATATCACCTGTATCATCTTCCTAGTACACTTTTAAAGCATTTATAATAAAAATGAGAACTTGGATTGAGAATGTAGAATAAAAACACGCAACACCGCCATTTGCTATTTTAATAAAGACATTTTTGGGGAAAAGTATCAGCAAAAAAACAACACACCCCTAGTCATGAGCTAAGTCCTCATTTTTTGCAGGCCAAAGCCCTTTTCTCATGTTATCTGGAGGCAAATGCTAGAGCAACCCTTATGGAAACCAACCAGGTGAGAGTCCAGGAAGTGCTTGGAAACACAACAGATGCCCCTTTGAGTGCCATCATGGAAAAAATGAGAGGTGTAGGCCGTGAAAAATTAAATCACTCAGAGCAGAGGAGGCAAGTGTCACGGGGACGGGTCCCACAACCTCACTCCATTCCTTTAGAAAAACCCCTGAACAAAAACAGAACACATGACTCTGGATAAAGTCCGTGCTTTATAAAAATTCCTCATACACGAGAAGTCTGACTCTTCCCCTGCTGTCCACAAGACCACCCGCCTGGGTCCTTAAAGGAAGATGAGGACTCTCTGAATTAGCCGAGCACAGAGCCCACAAGTCCATTCTCCTTTCCCAGCTTAGGGGAGCAGGATGGCACCAGGTTCAGATCAGGACGCTGGAAACGGGGACCTTTGTCGATCGGCCACGTTGTGGAACAACAATGCGATCTTCGCTCTCCGACTCCTCGTGGAACTGCCCTGGGGGAGAAAAAGAGCATGTCAGGGCACTAATAACATGTTTTTTCATTACTCTCTCCTGCATGTTCATGCATATTCCTTTCCAATATAGAACTTCTTGCAAGTGCACTTCCCTAGTGGAGAAACACATTGAACATTTTATTGGTTGGCTCCTAGCACCTACTTAAGGCTCCCGCACGCCACCCCGCTATTTTTTTTGATCACTTTTGGTGCTGCCTTTGCTTCTCTTTTTCCTCCTAGGTAGCATCAGGCCCGGTCTTATTGATGTCCCCTTACTGGAGGATTGTTAACCTGCAGCAGATGTACAGCAACCTTCCCATGGCAAACTGACACCATCAGGCCACTCCGGTTCTCCACTAAGCCACAAACATGAGTCTCATTTTCATAAGTCTCATTTTCTACCCCTTGGGTGTGTTCACAGAGACAAGACTCCTGGCCTTTACACTGTAATTCTGCATGGCAGAGGAGGGGGTTTACCTTGTGCATAGAGCTCCGTGCGCTTGCGGTCTGCCTGGATGAAACAAGCTGTGGCCAGGAAGAAGGCACCACCAATGACTCCCACGAAAGCGCAAACCATCAGTGCGTATTCGAGGCTTCGGAACTGCGACAGGTGCGATAGCGGCCGACCGTCCTGAATCCGGTCACTGATCTGGGGCAAGGACAGGGGGCAAAAGGCCCCAGAACCGTTACAAATAAAGCTGACACACAGAGAGGCTAAAAGCAAAGGCACTGTTAAAAAATACTCCCCCTGAAGTGGAAGATATTCTGTGCCAATTGACAGGTGGCCAAAGGTTGAGCAGGAATTAGCTCCAGGAAAAGAAACAAGTGGCAAAACCTGACCCTACCACTTCTTCCCCGCATTAGCAAAAAAGGGGTTGGGCTAGAATGGTTGTGTCGAAGCCAGTTCAGAGCAAGTCCACATCAGCACATTCCTCCTTCTCCAGTGAAAACATTGTATGCAGGTACTTTTTATACCAAGCAGCGCTCAAGGCAGTCACAGATGTGAAGAGTTTTGTCGTGTGTATGCCAACGAAGAGACAATGACAGTAAAAACAAACAAACCCATAGACTTTTATTTGACTCTAAGGCCTGGCTTCAGAGCCACAATCAAAAGGGCTCAGCTCCTGCTGGAAATATGTCTTCAGAAAGGTCTACCATACCTGGAGTAGAGCCCAAAAGCTGAACTTTTGATCCACCTCTTTGATGGATCAAGAGATCCAACAGTACTAGCCTTGTACTGACCAAGGTTTTTTTTTTCAAATGTTGGGTAAGATGATAGCAGCAGAGGAAAGGGAAACCAGTTTTGAACAAGTGGGAAGACGAGCTTTGCAAAGAACATTACTCTTCACAATTATTATTATTATTTATTTATTAAATTTCTACCCCGCCTTTCCGCCCGAAGGCACTCAAGGCGGCATTACAAAGTTAAAACACAATTTAAAAATTTCATCATAATTAAAAGACAAAATTAAAAACAATATTAAAAATAAAATGTACAACAGCCAATCCCATGGATCATAAAATGTACAGAAATATAAAAAGGATGCCAAAGAACCAGCCAGCCTGTCAGCAACTAAAAGCCTGCTGGAACAAAAAGGTCTTCAGCCCCCGCCGAAATACCGTCAAAGAGGGAGCAGTTCTCAATTCAAGGGGAGGGTATTCCAAAGTTGGGGTGCCACCGCCGAGAAGGCTCTCCTACTGGCTGCCACCCCTCTCACCTCTCCTGGTGGCGGCACAGTCAACAGGGCCCCCCCAGACGACCTCAGAGTACGGGTAGGATTATATGGGAGGAGGCAGTCCCTCAAATACCCTGGGCCCGAGCCGTAAAGGGCTTTAAAGGTCAAAACCAGCACTTTGAATTTGGCCCGGAACAGAACCGGCAGCCAGTGTAGTCGCCGAAGCAACGGCTCGACAGAGTCAAACCGCTGTGCCCCAGCAACCACCCGAGCAGCCGCGTTCTGTACTAGTTGTAATTTCCAGTACTCAATAGTTGTAAAACAATACTCAAGCTTGGCTGATAGGCCAGCCTTAGTACCTACCAGGCCAATGAGGTAAGGGCTTCCAGCGTCACCCAGGAGGTGGGACAGCAAGATCTGGAAAGCTTCTGCTGTGGATCGGCGTGTGGGGATGACAACGTACTGTAAAGACAATAAAGCTGACTCACTGAGGCCCCCTGCTGAAAGGCCCACTGGTGTGAGCACACTGCTTTGCACATTATCATCAATATTATAGGACACGTCTCTCTTTTGCACTGCTGGCTTTCTGACCTCTCTTTGTAACATGCCCACCCCATTTCTGTCCACACATATATACACATATACTGTGTAACGCACGTGGTCAGTACAACACGTACCCAGCAAAGTTTATGCCACAAGAAGTGTATTAACAGCACAAACCACCACTTAATATTTTTTTTTGATGGTAATATGCCACAAGCCCTCAGACACCAGCAAAACACTGTTCAGATGGAAACTACGGAGACAAGAGACTTTGCTCACTGCATAAATGGCTTGCTGCCCTCAAAAATCATACAGCAGGGTATTTTGTTAACGCTCGTCTTCCCAGAATTCTCAGCGCAGGTTTTCTGCCCCAGGGGGATGCTGCACACAAACATCCAACTGGAATGTCAACTCCACCATTCCAACAGCAGGTGCAAGGATAATGACAGCAACCCACGCAGGTAAAGTGGGGATTCCATGCTCAAAGTATGAATGCTACACACACCTCACCTGTCCAGGTACCTTCTATTCCTCCCATTTACACTTTTGTACTGTGAAAGGTATCTCTGCTATAAATTGTGTTCCTAACCATTCCTTTCTCTTGCAACAGCTAACAGAGGCAAGTATCCTCTCTCTCGGCAAACGCCAAGAATCCCAACCATTGCCACTGCTGGCCAAACACACATTCCAAGTCCTTTTGTTTTTTCAGGACTGCTCCAATGCCACATCAGGCAAAACCTGTCTGTCCCCACAGGGGTGGCATCCCAACAATAGAGAAAAGGTACTGCACTCTTTCCCCCAACAGGGCACTACTGCAGGTGCACTCAGGTTATTCTACTCTTACTTATCTATATATATAAAAACGGACGTGGGTGTGTGTGTGGGTATGTACGTATGTGGGTATGTATGCGGGTATGTATGTTCTGCATAGGCTTCTCAACGCTGGCACCGAGCCGCACGAAACTTGGCACACACGTACCTTGCGGCCTGGCAAAAAACACTGCGGGGTCAGACCCCCCTACAGCCCCCCGTTTTTCAGGGAGGGGGGCCAGATCGTCAGGAACCAAGGGGATTGCATTGGACTAGAGGTCTGCTGCCACCCTGTGGTCACAGGCGATTCTGCAGGTTATGTGATACACAGGGACTAATCCAAAACGAAAGTGAAACTGCTTTGCACTGCCTGCGTTGCCCAGGCTGGAAAGAGCATGATCCAGAGAGTTCCAACACCCAGTCGGATCTGAGAGGGACCTATTTCCAGAGGGCTAACTGCCCTACCACAGGACCTGCAGACATTGTTCAGTGAGTGTGACAATTTCATTACGCTCCTTTGCTTGATTCTGTCCCTGTATTCATTCCTTCTCCTAATAGAGGCTGGGGATACTTTGTCCCCCGGGCAACGCCGGGTAACAAAAGGCTAGTCAAGTATATAACCTGATCCACACACAATGCACTACTGCTCCACTGCTTGCTACTCTGATTCCTCCTTTGCTTTCCACTATGCTTCCCATAGGGCAGTGATGGCGAACCTATGACACGCATGTCAAAGGTGACACACCACAAGGTCTGGGGTGACACACCAGCATTCACCAATACATGACAAAAACTGAGTTTGTTTTACTCATTTTTCATTTTTGCAATTATTTGATGTCTCTTCTATGTAATAACATAGCACCACACTTGTTTGGACTGTATTTTTTTCTTTCAATAAACCAATAAATTGTTTTTCTTTCATTTGGCAGGGGGGTTGACACTCCAGCAGAGCCAAGTTAAGCATTTTCCTAAGTTTTGACACACTGAGCCATCACTGCCATAGGGCAAGAGTCACAGGACTTTCCATGTGCCCAGTCAGGCAGGCCACAAGGGAAGCCCTCAGGGTGCCAACCCAGACTGACAAGTGCAATTCCTGTTCCTCTGTGGGGTGCCTGACCTACTTAATGCAGACAGGCCCTTACTGTTTGCCAACTCCATGACAGACACTGCTGTAATTGGTGCAGTCAGATGTCAGACACCCCTGCTGATACTTAAGGGGAGCACTGCTGTCCAATCACCATTATACCCACAGAAGCTTGAGCTGCTGGTAGAGTAAAACTTCTTCTTTTTTAAATGGTGGGCCCTGATGCTAAAACGTTTGGGTACCACTGTGTTAAAACACAAGGAGCAGACCTTATCAGGGACGCTCACCCACCCAAGCTGATGCTCTCTAATCACCAAGGGAAGGGGAAAGCATGCAGGTTTGCAAGATTCCGCCACATTCTCACCAGTAGGATGTCAGCCACTATGGCCCAATTGAGAGAAAGGAGGGTCTCACCAATGAAGATGAACACCTGCAGGACAAAGACGACTTGGTTTAAATTTTCCATCCCGCTTTTCTCAAATGTTCCAAAACAACATACAAGGATGAAAGAAGGTACCACCATGCAATACAAATGCTGGCAGAACCCAAGGACCCCACTAAAGTAACAGGTAAACTCACGTAAGTAAAAGTGATGCTACTCTGAGCAAACACCAACGCCAGGAACAGGAAAGGGGCAGAGCCAATCAGTCCAGCTGCACACACCAAGGGATCAGCTCGGGGATTGGTGCGGTGCCAACGCCGGGAAATCTCCACCCCACTGCTGACACCCAGCACGCCAGTCACACACGTGACAATGCCAAAGGTGAGGCTGCAGAGACAAGTTATACTTAATATTTATGTAGCACGTTAGAGGGTCTAAATCCTGCACTTACATTAGCTGTTTTTATTACAACAACCCTACGAATCAAGTATCTCCAGAAGGCAGGTGGAGACTGAAATAGTGGTTTGCCTAAAGCCACCAAGTGAATTCAATGCAAAGATGTACATCAATGCAAAGATGAAATTCAAAACTTCCCTGTTTGCACCTCATCTCTTTGCTACTATGCTACAAAGATGAGAAAAGTAGTGTTGAAAAGAACAGCAAAAACGGGGAAAACCTTCACTATTGGGTCAAGATTCTCCAAGCTGGAACGGCCTTGGCTGTGACCTTGCACAGTTAACTCACCTTTCAGAGTTCCCACAAGAATTTTCAGGTAAGACATCCGAGCAGCTTCCAGTGGCCAGACGTGAGCGGTGCAGGAACGCTGGTGCCCAGAGAGCCAGGGAGCCCGTGACAAAGGCCACAGCTGTGAATCCCAGCGACGACAGCACAAAACTGCGGCTAATAGGCAAAGAGACAGGCAGAATGTGAACACACACATTATCCCCAAAGAGTCCTACAGCAAAATGCTTGAAATCAGTTCAAAGCTTGTGTCATTCCAGGGCCCACTCAAAACATGTAACAATAACTGAAACACCAAGAAATGGACTGCATAAACAGTCAATATCCATGGCATGATGACCACCCTATAGGACAGAGAGCAGAGTTTGCAGCATATCAGGACAGGACCAAGAGCTAGTGGGCCGAACTAAGGCATCTCTCCAGATTAATAAGTTACAAGTGGAAAAAAAAATCACACTAAAGAACTGGGGGCTGTTTAGGTTAATAGAGCATATAAAGGTAAAGGTTTCCCCACGACCGAATGGTCTAGTTGTGACTGACTATAGGGGGCGGTGCTCATCTCCGTTTCAAAGCCTGTAGAGCCGGCGTTTTGTCCGAGGACAAGCTTCCGTGGTCATGTGGCCGGCATGACTGTACGCCATAGTGCACGGAACGCCATTCCCTTCCCACCGAAGTGGTCCCTATTTATCTACTTGCATTTAGGTGCTTTTGAACTGCTAGGTTGGCAGGAGCTGGGACAAGCAACGGGAGCTCACTCTGTCACGCAGTCTTGAACTCCCAACCTTCCGGTCAGAAAGCCCAGCAGCAGTGGTTTAACCCGCTGCACCACCATGTCCCTTATAGAGCATATAGGCTGTCTCAAAGAATTCTTCACTTATGACACACTTGCCAAGAAGGCTAACCACCATAATAGGATTTAAAACAAACTTTCTGCCTTCAAGAATGCTTTTCATGCCAGGTTTGCCTTCCACTTCTGATCTTCACACTGAAGATCTCAAAAGTTCTCTGAACACTACCTGAAAGGCACTGGCTACTCTTTGAAAACCCCAAGGAAGGAAAATGCACAAGATCTTCAAGCAGCTTGTTTTGTTTCCATTTGTTAGGAGGAGGGGTTGTTAGGGTAGTCCAGAGCAATGCAGATTAGATGGATAGGATCTTGTACACTGTCTCCTACTGAAGTACACATTAGGTTCCAAAAGTCTGTACGTAAACTGAAATATCTGGCTCTTGCCAGTCCAGTCCCCCTGCACTTGTGCACAAGCACTACTGAAGGACTACTGCCCTTGTGCAGAAGCACTAATGCAGCTGTCCATCAATAACTTGAGGAGTTTTTGTAATTCCAAAGACTTGCCAGTGGGCAAAAGTACAACTCTTGGATGACCAACCTGGCCAGTGCAATAACAAAAAGGGTGCTGTCATAAAAAAAATGTATCTTTTGTTTTGATGCTTAATCACATAAATCAATTAAATAAGATTTAGATTGTAAATTTCTCTGCTTTGCTATTTAAAGGGGATAGATAGAAGCTGCAGGGGAACTTAAACTTTAAGTTTTAAGTTTAAAACTACCGTCCCTGTTTCCTATTTAGTAGTAGTAAAAGGTGGCTGTTGTGTGTCATTCTGTTGTAGTTGTTGCATCAGATCAAGGACCACTTACTCTCCCACAGTGTTAAAGATCCCGTGTCTTGCAATATCTCAGCTCGCCTTGAGTCAGCCTTAGCCACACTTCCTTCTGCCCCCCCACCCAGAATCTCAATGTTATCAAGCTGTTGTTTTTCCTCCTATTGCTACAGCAAGAGGTCGCTATTGCAAAAGTTACCGAACTAAACTGCTCAGGCTGTGTTTGAGCAGCTTCTGTTGTCTGTTTTGCTGATTGTCTTCACAGCTGCACCTGCTTCTGATCAAGCCTACTTGCAAATCAGACGTTCATAACTTGAATATGCTGCAGAATTCAATTCTACAGTACTCACTTGTGGCTGAGGGCCCGGAGGTCAGTTATCCAGGAAGTATACTGCAAGGGAGCATCAGAGTGCGTCTCCACTGCTCCCCGAGGTGGTTCATGCACCACAGTAAACAGCAGTATCACAGCGAGTACCCCCAGGCCAGGAGTCACCTGCGGGGGAGAATACAGAGGATCTGTTTGAGGCACCTAAACAGGGAGAAACAAAGCAGCCCATATGGTGGCGGGATGCGTGCATTACCATTTTGTAGAAGAAGCAGTTTTACTGTCCCAAACGGGGACTGTAAAAATGTACAGTAATCATAACACAGCTAGTGGAGGACAGGGAGGCCTGGCATGCTGTGGTCCATGGGGTCGCGAAGAGTCGGACATGACTTAGCGACTGAACAACAACAACAAATCATAGCACATAACACGCTGACAAATGTAGTGACACCTCCACCCTACTTACCCGCAGGGCCCAGTGCCAGTCGCCAGTCACGTCTCTCACTTTTGACCCCACAATATAGCCCAGCCCACTGCAGGGGAGAAAAGGAGAGCAGTCAGACCCACATCCAAGCAGGCTCTCCAACCTCTGCATGGGCTAATTAAAGCTTAATCTGCTCGCTGGCATAGTGAATACACTACGAGTTATAAATATGCACGGTCGCAAAGCATTAACTTCTGATTTACAGGAAACAGCTATATTTAATAAAGAGGAAATGCGCCAAATCTACGGATATGCAAAGTGTTCCCACCTGCCCACAGGTATAGCGAAATAGAAGATGCTGAGCATGCGGGATCGCCGGTCACCCAGGAACAGGTCAGCAATAATGGTGGGGGCAATGGTTGAATAGCTAGCCTCTCCTACACCCACCAGACCTCGTGTCAGCAGCAGCAGCCAGAAATGCTGGAGTGAGAACAGACAAATACTAAGGTACAGTATAGGACACATTTTTCTTCTACAAATGTTTGAAACCTCCCCCTGAGGAACTCTAGGAGTTGTGCGCGCATGCCAAATGTTGTTTGTGGAATATTCCTACTATGCCTCAGGATTTCAGTTCTTAACTATGCTATCCTTACTCCACTATCTTTTTTTTAAAAAAAAGATTACAGCCAAAAACTTCAGGGCTGCAAAGCCATGAGTGTTAAAACAAATTGGAAACCAGTCCAAATGCACTCTGCCCAGCAGGCTTGTAAAGGGCCACTCAGCCTGCAACAAATAATCTCCTCCAATTTAGGGGCTGACTATCCTAACTTTAAAGTTACATGCCTATCTCCAGACAATCAGGCAGGAACCCTACAAATTAGAAGCTTTTTGAGGACTTAAGCTACACAGAGCACAGGTGCAATGGAAGCCAACAAAGTGGTTGAGCGCTTGAGCCTTGGAGGATATCAGAACCAGACCTCCCCCGTCCCATAAATCCCACAGTGGAGGTCTCAAAACCAAACCCAGAGCCCTCTTCCCCATGCCCAGGAGGCCCCAAAATATTCTGGGCTAACCAGAATTTCCAACCCAGTACCTCCTTGGGGGTGAAACTGCTCCCGAGCGTCACAATTGACCAGAAGGTGATTCCGATGCACATCAAGTATTTGCGATTGTAACGATCCCCCAAGTAACCAAAAATTGGTGCCAGTACCATGTAGCTGCTAATAAAAACTGCCAGGAAAGAAGAAGGGTTAGGCAAAACAAGGAATCTTAATGGCTCCCACTCTACCCCTACTCCCAATACAAAGGAAGAGAGAAAATTCCACAGCCTGAGACCCACCCTCTGTTTCTCACCTGTCTGAAGGAGTCCTGATTTACTGTCATCAATTGTGAAGAAGTGCTCAATGTCAGTGAGAACACCTGATAAAAGAATTGCATTGTTAGTTCAAGGCAGTGGTGCCCAAACTGTGAGTCAGGACCCACCAGTGGGTCACAAGCCAATTTCAGGTGGATCACAAAACCCCTGGAGGAGCCATATTGAAAATATGGGAAGATGGGATGCTGGAAAGGGGAAGGGCTGTACGGTTGTTTTGCTTGTGTCAAGGTTGGAAATGGTTTTTTTCTTTCTGATTTGCTATTGGAAAATGGCTGAGAAATAACCCAAGTTATTGCTGCGTTCTCAGGAAAGCAACAGGTTCTGGCATCGCAATGAGAGCACCTTTGGCCATGACATCACTTCCGGTGGGTCCCAGACAGATTGTCACTCTAAAAAGTGCATCCCAGTGCTAAAAAGTTTGAGAACCACTGTTCTAGGGGAACAAGACAAGCTATCCTGCCCCACGAGAGTGGGGATGAATTTAGGAGCTGACTGCTCCTAACTTTACAAATCACATGCCTACCTACAGCTAAGAAGAGAAACCAGAAAACCCAGCTACTATCCTGAGCCGCCCCCCTCTTCGACACCCTTACCTGCCACAGTGAAGCGATCCATGTAGTTCAGCAGATTGACAAAGAAGAGCACTCCCACGATGAAGATGGCACGTGGCGAGGAGATCCCCGTGATGGCCAGCACGTCCCCCTCCCCGTCCCCTTCGCGTCCCAACTTAGCACCCTCTTTTTCCTCATCCTCCGTGTCATCTGGCTGGGCCAGGATCGGGGCCGTATCAGCAAAGGGCTGCCGCTGGGATGTCATGGCCGGGGACGAGAAGGAGCCACTGGAAGGAACATGGAGAGAAATTGGTCAGTACTGAGGTCAGTACTGAAATTGGTCAGTACCTTGTTTTCCAACTGTGTGGGGGGCATGTTACAGACACCTCTCTCTTCCCTTATCCCCCACCCCCAAGTTCTCAGCCGGGCCAATTTCTCAGAACTGGGGCTGGGGGATAAGGGAAGAGAGGTGTCTGTAACATGCCCCCCACACAGTTGGAAAACAAGGACAAAACAGCTTCCCCCTGCCCCCCCCCAAGCTCACTTTGCCAGCCTGTTGTAAACAAAGTGTATAATTGTAATTTGTGTACAATTCTCTATATTACACCTCCCCCCGCCCCATAGGCAAAGGGCCCCTTGTGCCACAACCCTGCCTTGGGGCTATGGCTATGGCTAAGCCTAGAAGCCCCCAGCGCCCCCCTTGCCATCCTATGTTCACCCACGAACATGCCGCTACCTGACCGCCGCCGCCGCCGGTGCACCCTCGACCCCACACCGCCCTCCCCCCAAAACAGACCCTGTCACCGTCCCTTCCCCGGTCAGCAGAACAGGCGGCCACGATCACGTGAGCTCTTTATTTTTTTTTCTAACCCTCATTCATCATATGACTCCTCCTCTTCCCCGCCTTTTCCGCCAGAACTCGGCGGCCGCTGTTGCTATACCGACAAAGCGTGACGTCACTTCCCGCTTCGCCCACCCACCCCCCGCGTGGCTAACCCGTGTATAATAACTCCATGCATGAGACCGTTCCCTTCAGTCTCGCGTCTGCGGAGGCCTCAGATCAGCCAATGAGGTCTTCCCTTTCATGAGCGGAACGTGCAGCTGGGTTCGGTTGCCATGGCTACTAGCTACAACCAGTCTCGCTACAACCTTCTCTTCTCCCTCCTCGAATCATTTGGGATACTTACCGGCGCTGCGCGTCGCTCTCCCCAGTCAGCCGGACTCCATGACACCCACCACCCCACTGTCGCCATGGCAACCAGTTCTCTTTGTCACACGCCAAATTCATTTCTTTTGTTACCACCGTATTTAAACCTCATAATCGCTACAGTAACCCGCGACCCAGCAGCAACTAAAACCAACGTGTGCAAACCATCACTCACTGATTCACTCTCTCAGGGCACAATCCTATGCATGTCCACTTAACTCAGAAGTAAGTCCCATTGTGTTCAATGGGGCTTACTCCCAGGAAAGTGGGTATAGGATTGCATCCTCAGTCTTGCATCTTAGATTAGCTGATTTACCACAGTAAAATCTAGTGACACTCGAACAGTTCTCAACTCTGTCATGCCATTTCATCACATCCATCAAACACTCACTTCAATACATATAGTCTACTTATAGGTCAACACTTCCTGAGCTCAGCCCAGGGAGAAACACAGGTTTGGGCAGTTTTGCCTTTTTGACAAACGAAAAAGTGAATGCTATGCAGGAAATAGGTATAGGTGTGTCCCACCACAATGCACAGTACAACTGAATACTGCATCAAATTAGCAAACTAGTCTACAGTGTGGCATGACACGCCCACAAGCTACATTTTCCATTGCTTGGGAAAAAATCCCTTCTCTGTAATCTGGGTACACACACACACACACACACACACAGCTTGTTTTGTAGCTTAGAATCATAGAGGTAACCTACAAGGTCATCTAGTCCAACCCCCTGTATCTTAAAGATCATTAGCCAATTTCTGGTGCAGAACCTTTCATGGACCAGGGCCAGTTTCCCCCAACTGGAGTAATGGATTTGCACTTTATGTAGTTACATTTGATGCTTTCTATGTTAACAATTTCCAGAGGAAAGCAGTGTTTGGCTGCAGCAGCAAAACCAAGAGTATTGCAGTGCCTTAAAAGCTATTGTGGAACACATGATCTAGCTAGCCTATAAAAATTTAAGCTGTTAAAATGCCACATGAACTTCATTGCTTTTGCTTCAACAGGTGAGAACAGCAACCCTCTCCTACCACATGCCTCTGTTATTTCTATGATGAAGCAGATCTTCCTCCTCCCACTCCGCTTTAGAATTCAACCGGGCTGATGACAAAACTTGTGACCCACCCTGCAGACCACCAAACAACCGCCAGCTACCAGAGGCATTTCTACAGGGATGGCAAAGCTCTAAGTTTTGCAAGAAGCCTTACCCTGTCATGTAAATCCCTCCTCTCCCTTGCTGCTGTAGCCAATAAGCACCGCCAAGATGTTGCTGTTCCCTGTGAGGACTGGCTAAAACGGTGCAGGAGAGGAGTGATTTCTATTGCAAGGTAAGGCTTCTTGCAAAACTTAGAGCTTTGCCATCCCTGTAGAAACGCCACTGCCAGCTACCAATGAAAGACCCTTAAGACATTCCATAACGCTTCTGCACTTCTGGCTTGCCTTGAAGTGCCAAAACAGAAACATTTTCAACAATGTGGCAAGGCCGTAAGAGGTAGCTGCTGAGTTGATGACTCACATGTTCTGCGAGCACCTGGGAAACCTGGGTACACCTCTCTATGTGCCAAAGACAGAAGTCTAGTTGTGCAGGCTTCCACTTACACAACTGTTATAGTGGCAAGAAAGCAACTCAAGAATAAATGGAAATCCAAAGTATAGGAAGGGCCTAATTTGTTATTAAAACCCTCAAGGTGTTTAAATGAACTTTCCTGCTTGTAGAGACAAAAATTATGTATCAAAGGCTTTGATTATGTCTCAAAGGCTTTTGCAGGGTGTGTGAGTGTTTTGGTTTCCATATGAACTCTCAGCATGGCTGGAGGCACAACCCGAGCCTTTCACCTCCACCTATTAAAAGCTTTTGAATTAGCAAAAAAACAGGCTGACGCTGGGATAATCTGAGATGAAAGGTGCATCATTCCAAGAGTGCAGTGATCAACTTTCTTGACTAAGACAGCTTTAGAAAAACATTTAGGACTTTGCATGTTGACTTGTTAATGATTTGCTGCCCAATCCTATACATATCTCCTCTGAAGCATTCTGGGCATTAAAGACAGTTCAATGCTATATCTAAGATCACAACTGAAAGTCACTGGAGTGGCACTAGTTGGGAATCCTTTCAAATCTTACAACCCAATCCTATGAATATTTATTCACTATATGAAATCCCACTGTGACCCTTTACACCCCAGTAACTGTACATAGGATTGGGGCAGTGATGTCATGCACCCACTACGCACCACTACGCGAGTACCGGTTTCTAGAAGTTGAGCTGGCCTAAATCATTATTTGTTTGGCATTTGGACAAGTGCCAATCAAAAGTGAGTACCGGTTTCTAAATCATTTGGATGACACCACTGGATTGGGGCCTTCACATACTACTCAGAAAAGACAATTTGGATTTAGAAGGCAGGAGCAACAGATTTTGAAGGGGCCAGTTTTTCTTCTAAATGAAGGGTCCGATCCTATCCAGCTTTGTAGCACAGATGCAGCCATGCCAACAGAGTAAGCGCTGCACCTTGCGGTGGGGGAGCAGTCATGGAGGCCCCCTCATCATAAGAGAATGTTTGTTCCCAAAGGGCTGCATTGCAGCTGCATCAGTGCAGGAAAATTGGTTAGGATTGGACTCCAAACAACCTAGATTAGAAGATACAATCCACCAGGGCAAAGTGTTAGTGCCAAATGCAATTTAGCATACATCCTTAAAATTATCTCTTTATTAGGAAAACAACCCAAATTCTTGTTACAGGACAAGAATAAGATGTGCAACTTATATTTTGAAAGTTTAAGTATGGTAGGTCAGGTAACAAGCATTCTGTGATTTTATAACAGAGTCTGAGAACGTGGGACTCCCGTCCTCTCAAGTTCCTTATGGCATGGTTGCTGACCCCACCAAGGAGAGGTAGTGAAGCAAATAAAAAACCAGAAGAAGCTATTAAACTATAAATTGAATTTCATATATGAAACATACATGGAAGAGAATGAGCAAGTCTTAAAGGGAAACTATTTGATGCGTACTAGCTCCCAATGTGTCTGTGCAACGGCAGATCCCCATTCATTTTCACAATGCCCCAAGTTGCTCGATGGGAATCAGTAACAAAATTTGAATTTATTAAATGCTTCCAAGCACTGAAGGGCAGGGGGGAGGGGAGAATAGTGGTTAAGGCTGGAGTCGAGTATTTGCATGTCCTATCACCGAAAAAAGTGGTGTGTGAGTGGAAAGTATTGAGAATTTCCCTGCCCCACCTTAAGGGGAGCTCATATACCTCTCCCACATTAAGTGCATTCAGGGTTACAAAATAAAAAAGTAGGATCCTGCAGGAGACCACAAAATCCCATGGGCACATGGAGTCTCTGAGAGGGAAGGGTTTCCTAGTTCCACACTTCAATGACATCCCCAGACTCCATCCCCAACTCTTGCGGGGTCCTGGTTTCCGTCAAACGTTGTCCATCAAAATAGAAGGAAACTTTGCGCCGGCCAAGGTTTTGGGCTTGGCGGTAGCGAGTCATCAGTGCCTCCAAGGGCTCCTCCTGCAAGAAAGAGGAAGGGCAGCTGTCATATTCACCAGCCCAAAAGAGAAAAACACCCACACATCCCCTCCTACAATCCACTTACCTTCTGGACAGTTATCTCCATCTGGGAGCTTTTGTCTTTCCCTTGCACTCTAAGCTGCAGGTCCCCAGAGCCATTGCTTTCTTCGCTTGTTGTCTCGACTATGCAATCTGCAAGACACATCATCAGAGAAACATCAGAGAATAGAGCTGAGGTTTGGTAGGAGAGCAACAGGGTTGCTGGGAAGACAAGCAGGACATCAAAAACTAATAGCTGGGTAATCCAGCTCCCAGGAATGTTTCTTCTCACCACACCAAGGCCCAGAAACTGGGCAGCAGTGGCATCTTGACAACTATATCCAGCCTTTCAATTGAAATAATAATTGAAATAACCTCCTGGGCAGGAGGTGTGGACGGATGGTTGAGCTGCTGGTACTGCCTGAAGCTAAGCAGGAGAATCTGTAGTCTATTTTTGGATGGGAGACAGAATGCCAGGCTGGGACAAGCTGCAGTACCTGTTGTGGCAGAATGAAGTCACTGTGGAGCTGATTAGCCACTGCAGGAACGTTCTGAGAAGACCAGCCGGCAAAAGAATGGAGTCCAACCTTGAGGACCTGTCCAGGCTGGACTTACAATCACCTGCTGAAACTCGATGTCACATGGCCAGAGGAGAGAACCACACTGTGAAGGCTACACCTGGGACTGAGGATTTGGTGAATCGCAGAATACTGTATACTTGTAAAAACCCCATTGAAAAATGGTGGTTTAGGCTAGGCTGCCCACGTAAGCCACGTTGGGCATTTGCTTCGGCATGGGAAAGGCGAGGTATAAATTCTTAAAAATAAAAATAAATAAATAATGCTCCAAGCAGCGAATGATAACAAGATCTAGTCAAACATCAACACATACAAAAAGCAGACAGAAGATAAAACCCACCGTAAATTGTAGTTATCCATAATAGCAAGTAAGCCTCACACAAAAAATAGAACCCTAAAAAATGAATAGCTAAAATCTGCTGGATTTTTAAAAAATCCAGCAGAAATGCTACAAAAAAAAAATCCAATAATGTTGCAAATTAGAAGTTTTGTGTAGAAGCAAAAAAACAGTCCAGAAAGTGGCAAGGAGGTCCTCTCCCACAAGAAAGTTTGGGCTCAGCCACAAGTCTTCTCCCATGTCTCAATCAGCTCAAGATCAAACACTAGTGGAATGTGGACGAGGGAATCTCAGATGCTGAGTACTCAGAACATCTGAGAACTGGGGAGAGGTTCGTACCCCCATCCTGTGCCTCTTGCACCTGCTGCTAAAAACAGCAAGAGACATCAGCAGAGGTGTGGACAAGGAAGCTCCACCCAGCAAGAGACTGCAACATCCTGATTGACTTAACCAACTTGCCAGCACTCACATAGCTGTGCCAATGTGGCATGTGCTGCAACCTGCAGTGGAGTAGTAATCACAGAGGCCTTTCACGGTGAGAGAGCTGCACTGCCCTTACCCTGGTGCAGGAACGTTGGTTAGGACTGTACCCTTATTGCCATTTTAAATCAATGGTAAGCAGCCTTGAGAACCTCAGTTAGTAGGAAGGGTATAAAATACACACAGACAATGGAGTAAACAAATGAGCAAGTAACACCTGCAGGCAGTGGTGTTATCCTACCGGTATGCTGGGTGGGACGTCTGGGTGATCGGCAGCCCGCCCGTCGCATACCACAGTGTTACACCATTTGCGTAACGTACGCAAGCGGTGTAATTGGTTACGGAAACGCCGTAACGCTGCGGTATGTGACGGGCGGGCTGCCGATCACCTGGATGTCCCGCCCAGCGTACCGGTAGGATAACACCACTGCCTGCAGGGAGGACAGGATGACGATAGTGGAACAAAGAAACTCAAGCATTTTGGAAGTAGCAGGATTCTTTAACTACTGACCAATGATATCAGCCACACCCAGGCCCAGCCCACGAGGGGTGGCTTCGGCTGGAAGTTCACGATCTCGGAGCAGGAGGAGTATTCTGCTGGGGTGAACCTTCAGGGTCTCTCCCATGCGCTCAGCAACCCGCTGCAGAGGGTCCATCTATAGCGTGTGAAGACAGGAATTGTGTTGGAGAGATGCAATGCCATGGGTCACAGGGAATATCTCATAACCCAATGAAAATATCTGACACAGCACTTGTTTCTAGAGTGCAATCCTAAACTGGGGTCAGGACAGCACAAGTCATTTGAGCCAGCCCAGGAGTGATGCAAACTCACCGTGAAGCACATTTGGACCACTCTTGGAGTCAAGGAGGATGGCGCAAGGATGTGTTGGCGAGGGTGCTACAAACATGCTTTACAGCATGTTTGCAACACTCCTGAGCTGGCACAAGTGACTCACGCCAGCCTAACTCCAGGTTAGGATTGCGCCCCTTATTCCAGAGGCTTCAACAATTTTACACTGGGATATGAGCACAGGCCAAGGCAGGTGCTTGCAGGAAAAATGCAAAGCAGATGTTGACCGCCTGTGCATTCCTCAATGCATGAAAGAGTCCTGGATAGAAGGAGGACAACAATGACCTGGTGTTGGGGTGGAGACTTGACGGAAGAACAGGAGAAACAAGAACAGCCAGCCTGAATGGCAACAGCAAAATAGATGCCAAGACTGCCATCCTATACACATTTTCCTGGGAGTAAGCTCTGTTGAATACTATGGGACTTACTTCTGAGTAGACAAGCATACGCTTGTGCTGTCAGGCAGAGAGATTCCTAAGGAAAGGAAGCAGATGTCAAGGCAGCTCACCATCCGAATCGACACTCTGTAGAGGTCAGTCCGGCACCGGATTTTCAGCACCAGCTCCTGAGACTCAGAGGGCTCTAGTGGGTCGATCACAATAACATCGTCGCCATCAGCCTGTGAACCCTCGTCCTGCAAGCTCTTCTTGGCAGCTGAGAGGGAGGAGGTCAGGTGCCTGAGTTTTCTAACAAAGACTCTGTGGCAGGAGTGGGAGAGAGAGAGAAAGAAATGAGGAACAGATCAGAGTGAGAATCCAAGTCAACCCCCCCCCCCGAAATTACTTGAATGGCCCATCATAAGTATTTCTGTCATGCACTCCCTGACTAAGGGCACCATCCTAACCTGGAGTTAGGCCAGCAAAGTTTGGCTGGCACAAGAGCCACCATAAAGTGGACCACTCTTGGAGTCAGGGAGGATGGCGCACGTCTAAGTGTAGGCCTCTCTGACTCCGAGAATGGTCCAAACGTGCTTTACGGTGTCCCTTGTGGCTGGCCAAACTTTGCTGGCCTAACTCCAGGTAAGGATTTCACTCTAAAGCACTCTCAGCCTCATTTCCTTGTCTTAAATAAGAACAAGACTGGCCTGTCTTGCATGCCTGTTGCAAGGACCGTACACTGAACAAACTGTTAGCAAGAAAGATTGATATCCAATTTTGCCAACCTAAAAATGCTGTACAGCGATCAACAGTGGAATTCTATTCATGAGAACTCTGTCTACACAATATTTTGTCTCATGCCAAAATGATGTAGGGAACACAACCTTCATCAAAACTATACAATTTTCATCATGAGCATACATTGGGCCCAAGTGCATTCAGAGCAGAGCACAGAGGTGAAAAATGCATTAGAGAAGCCTTACATCAGCCCATACAAAAGAGCTGTGTACAAGAGCTATGCTGTGATATCAGGTCTCACAGACTCCATTCCTGCATCACACAACATAGGATCCTTGTCCACATCTACACCCCAGGATAATCTGAGCAACCCTACTCCAGCCTCTTACTGTGTTCCATGGCGCCGCTTTTTCAGCTGTCGGGGTGGTGGAGGAGGTGAAGGTGAAAGTTCTGGACACCTGTTGATTGGAGAACACACATGGGATTAAGTAACAATTGGGATTCTTGAGCAGGCCAAAGACAGGTGGGGGAACAAAAGCAGAAACCAGACCTTGGCTCTTGCTCTACATGTTCTGTAGAAGCCTCTGCTATCTCCTCCTCATCAGAGATGCCGATGGCCTGAGGTGTGGGGGACAGTGCTGGGACTTGAACTGGCAGCTTCAGAGATTCAGGGAACAGCTGGAGACTGTTCTGAACCTGGAGAGAGGAGGCAAAGAAACAGGAGAAAAGAACTCAGGACTCCTTCTGGTTTTGATACAAGAGAAGGAGCTAGTCTGTTGCAAGGAAGGGAAGAAGGGTTATTTTGGGGGGGGGGAATGATGGATTAGTCACTGGAGCGGACACTGGGACTAGAAGATTCTTTTCTCAGCAAAATAACAGAGAGTGCAATGGTTGAGGAGGGGATGCAAAGGAGGATTTCTGGATCAAAGTCTCAAAAATAAGGAATTCTATGGGTTTGAAAAACAAACAAACCCAAGTCTATGATGAAATGCAAACGTGTAAAACCTTTATGGAATTCTGGAACAAGGATACTTTGTAATAAGCAGGAGCCCTTCAAACTAAAGGATGTCCTCTAACATAAGGGATTATCCAGCAATCCAACGAGGACTGCAGAAGGATGTTAGCCCTGGGAAATAAGGGCAGGAGGGACCAGTGCCTTTCACTGAGAAGGCTGCAATTGAAAGCCAGTGCCCTGCAGTTCTTTCCCCAGATTTGTCAGAGCAGGTTGGTTTGGGAGCCAGACTCCAGAGCAAAAGAGGGGAGGGGTCTAGGTTATTCCCAGAGCGCAATCCTAAACTGAGTTAGGCCGGCATAAACTAAGCCAGAAAAGTTTGGCCAGCACAAGGGCCACCATAAAGCATTTTTGGACTACTCTAGGAGTCAGAAGAGATGGCTCACGTCCAGTGATGTCATGTGGCCGGGATGCTCCGGAACGCCGTCCCAGTTGTTCTGTGTAAGGGCTGGCCCCGCCCACTGCAGTCGTCGCTGCCGCACACCCCTGCAATATGCGAATGGGGCTGGCAGCGACGAGGCGCAATTGTGCGGGAGACGCCGCGCGCTGTTTCGCCCGCCTCTCCTCCCTCCCCTGCGCTCGGTTCGCTCCGAAATGGAGCTATTCCGGGCGCACGGGGGCAGGGAACTGCCAATCAACCGTGTGTTCCCGTTGGCTACTTCCTGCGTTCCAGATGATACCGCAGGTAGATCCCACCATTGCTCACGTCTCTGTGCTGGCCTTCCTGACTCCAAGAGTGGTCCAAACACACTTCACGATGTTCCTTGTGCTGGCCAAACTTGGCTGGCTTAATTTATGCCAGCCTAACTCAGTTTAGGATTGCGCCCCCAGGCAGCAAGTCGCTTAGAAGAGAACTTTATAGAAGGCTCCTGGCATTTGCCTCCATCTATGTCCAGGGATGAAGCTGAAGCTCAAGTACTTTGGCCACCTCATGAGAAGAGGAGAGGACTCTTTAGAAAAGACCCTCATGCTGGGAAAGATTGAAGGCAAAAGGAGAAGGGGGATGAGATGGTTAGATAGTGTCACCGAAGCAATGAGCATGAAATTGGGCGAACTCCGGAAGCTAGTGGAGGACAGGGAGGCCTGGCGTGCTGTGGTCCATGGGGTCGCGAAGAGTCGGACACGACTTAGCGACTGAACAACAACATGTCCAGGGAATGGACAATATGGGCCTTAAGATCTGGTCTCCCCTGAAATTAAAGGAAGAAGTTATTCCAAAGGGCCAGAAATCTAAGATTCCCTTCTTCTAGATCAGAGGCCTCCAAACTTTTTAGTACCAGGGCCACATCATATATTTCACACATTTTTGTGGGCTGAAAAAAAAAATCAGTTTTATGAATGAATGCAATTTCAACAAATAAGTTTTACTTGGATCTTTTTTTGTAAGCAGCATAATAGGATTCAGAACAAAAGAGAAATGTGACAGTTACAAGGAAACAATGCCATGCTTAGACGGAGGATCTATAATGAGTAAAAATGTCAAATGTTAGCAAAAAAACCTTAGCAATAAAGAATATTTATTCTTATGTTAGTAGAAGGCTACTGAATGCCAGGTGCAAGGGAGTGGCAACAGGATGCAGGCATCTTGTTGTCTCATGTGCTCCCTCAGGCACCTGGTGGGCCACTGTGTGATACAAGACGCTGGACTAGATGGGCCTTTGGCCTGATCCAGCAAAGCTCTTCTTATGTTCTTAGTATTTTAAGTTGCTGTGGGTTAGCAACTTATGCATCTTATGGGGGGGGGGGTTGTGGCCCCCAAGGTGGCTGTAATTTCAAGACCCCTGTTTTAGGTGCATGCACTGTTTATATTTGCAATTACATTTCTATGAACAACAACCTGCTCTGACTGCTGTGGTTGAACAGCTGATTAAATAAAAACAAAGTCGCTAAGTATATTAGGGATATGTACTACTCGCAGTGGTATTCAAACTTTTTAGACTGGGACCCACTTTTCAGAATGGCACTTATTTCGGGACCCGCTGGAAGTGATGTCATTAACCTGGAAGTGATGTGGCAGGAAATGCTGTCATTGTAACATAATAAAATGACTTTCCTGAAATATAAATTGGCATTCTAGGGCTGCAGCAATTGTACAACCATGAAACATCCCTGACAGAGAGCAAGATTAGGACAACATATTATATAAAAGCACTGAACTAAAAGCAAAATTTTAAAATCAACCTCACTTGAAAATTCACTGTTAACACTCATAAAAGGAATATAACAAGAATAAAGTCTGCAGTTTCCAAGTTGGCTGCTCCCGGCTTTCCGCGACCTACCTGACATCAGGTCGCAACCCACCAAGTGGGTCCCGACCCACAGTTTGAATAACTACTACTGCATAAACAGCAGCGATCTTAAAAGAAGCGCACTGAAAAATAACGGTCTGGATGGGATATAGGACGCCTGGGTCGCTCCTTCCAAGAAACTGATGCGCGTGAGAAGACAACAGAAGGATGGGATCCCGGACTCCTGGGTCCTTCCCCAGCCTTTCGCACCTTATTGGAATAGACCGGGACAGCGGGGACGGTGGTGTCAACGAGCAGGCGACGGCGCTTCTGGATGGGCTTCTTGGGGGTCCTCTCCGGCTCCGAGTCGCTGCTGGGGCAGGAATCCGACTATAGGGAGAAGCAGAAAAGGGGGAGTCAGCCCAGCACAAGGATCGCCCTTCCTTCCCCAACCCTCCTCCTTTCCCTTCAGCATGTACCGTCCGCTCCATGGCTGCCTAAAGCGCTCCCTATTACTTTCGATATGAAGCTTCTCCCCGCCCCCTGAAATCCGATTGGCCGCCACTCCAGCCATGTCTCTCTCGAAAGGTTCGGAAACAAGAAGGCTGTTAAACACCCGCCCCTTTACCGTGGGCGGAGGATCGTGGGAGATGTAGTTTTCACTCTGCAATTCGTGCCTTCACAGCCTTAATGCTTTGTTCGGAAAGCGGGAAAGAGGAACGTAGGTTTCCTCGCGTAGGGGGCGGGGCGCGGAGCTGCGCGGGGCGGGGCTGCTTCTCTAAGTCAGCCTCTTTTTTTCCCAAAGCAACTTCTAGGTTTGGGAGGGGACAGGGGATGTAAACCTTAATTTTTAACAGGAACAAATTAAATGCTTGCCAAATTAAACTGTGAGCCCCTGCCACTGTGGTCCAAAAACAAACCATGGTTATACCGAATTTAGTGAATGTTCTCCAAATGTATAACATGGCATTTATGGGACAATACTATTATTTAGCTAGCAGAATTATAAGCCACAAACGCAGGATTAGGGTTATATTATGAAAATTTACTGGTTTTGGGAGACACACATATTTTTTAACTGTCAAATATGATGAGAACTCAATATGTGGTTATCACTTTAGGATTATTAGGTGGTCTACCATTTGGTGAAAATTTACTATTTTTGGGAAACAAAAGTATTTTTTTGAGGAATGTTTTCTTTAAATTTGGTGATCACTTAAACATGAGCCATTTTTAGCTTTATTTTTTTCCTGTGAACTGCTTTGTGAATTTTTTTGTGTTGAAAAGCAGTATATAAATGATAAAAGACCATTGTACCATTGGCCATTTGTGCTGACCAACTTTATTGATTTTTTTTAATATTCACTAGTTTGTTTATACAAAAAGATAGAAAACTTCCGATATAAAATCAGACCAGAAACAGTCAAAGCAACAATAAGTAGTAAAAATAAAAGAAGAAAAAATTCAACAGACAAAATAGCGAACTAAACAGCTAATGCAAATGCTCTCAGCACATAAAAACAGTACTAATTAACTAAAAGCTCCAGCAAATAGTAGGGTTGACAAGATGGGTTTATCGCAACAGAGACATTTGACAAGAAGGTCTGAAAAAACAAAAAGATAATTGTTCAGAAATGACAACAGCTTATGTGTCTAGTCAGTCTCCTTGGAGAGATGTCATATCAGGGTCTGTTCACAATACATCCCTCCTACCCCCCAGATCTGGAAAATGGAGGCAACATAGAAGTGTGACGAGATAAGAATGGCAGACTAGAGCATCGGAGACACTCTCCTTCACACTTTCACTCTGTCTCTCTCTTCCTTTTCCAATCCAGTTTTTAGTCCACAGGTTGCAAAACGAGCAACTTGATTTGAGTCAGTGGTTTAACTTTGCCTTGACGCAGATCAGTCTTCTTTGCACTGATGTCAGCGATTGAGGGCCAAATCCTCTCCATCATTCCAGTGCCAATGCAGCTGTGCCAACTGGACACGGAGAAAGTTCGACAGAGCTGGTTCTTTAGTTCACTATAGTTGGTCATCCAGCAGATTGTCATTTAAATTTTCTCCTTTACATCTTGCAGTGTCTTGGCCTCTTGAACTTTTGGTTCCTGAAGCAGATTTACGCCTTTCTGCAAACAAAGGAGGGGGTGGTGGAAAGAATAAGCCGGGTGTCCCAGAACTGCTATCCACACACCCCTCCCACATTTCAGCCTTTCCCTATTGCAGGGTCTACTTCCCAGTCTGCTCTCACAAAGGACTCTAACCTCCTTCCTACCCTTTATGCCTGAGGTCACCTCCAGTTCATGGGCATGAGACTTCCTCACTTTCTTCAAATCCTTTCAAGACCTCAGGCACCGTGCCAGAGTCCCTATTCCCTTCTGCAATGTTTAAGGATGAGAAATGGAGAGAAATTCATTTCTTCCTCCTGTGGTCTGCATAAAGTTGACCACAGAAGGAAGAAGTCAGATTCTTTCCGTTTCCCTAGGGAAATCACTTCATGCTAAATAAAATGCCCTGGACACTGATGGTGCTGTATAAACAAATAATACTAATAGGCAGCGATGGGATTCACAAATTGACAAGGGGAACGCTGGGCGGGACTTAGGCGGGACTTCCGCTTGAGTGGCAGCCCGTCCGCAGTGTTCTGCAGCTGTCCTGGCCTTGGAGGGGCTCCCGCTCGCCGCGGGGGACAGGTGAGGGTCACACCAGGTGCCTGGGCAAGCAGCGGTGGGGCACACTAACCGGGGGCAGCCCCTCCCAGGCCAGGACAGCTGCGGAATGCTGCAGACGGGCAGCCAATCATGCGGAAGCCCCGCGTTAGTCCCGCCCAGCGTTCCCCTTGTCAATCTGTGAATCCCATCGCTGCTAATAGGGCAGAAGATTTAGCCAGGAGGGTTAATGCCTCCGTTTGCCCAAAGATAATAGCTGAAGATCCGAAGGTCGTGAGCTTGAGACTACTGGAAGTCTCTGTGAGTGGCAGACCTTGCAAACTGCAGATGATTAAAAGCTGAGTTCCAGCTGCCTCGTGGGAGGAGGAGTGTGCTGGTCAGCTGTGTCTCTGGGGGAGTAGGGAAGCCAGCAGAAGGCAGACGGGTGGCTAAGAAAGAAGGCTAAATCTAGAAAGATCCATCTGTATGAGTATTCTTCTTGAAAGATAGAACGTTTCCAAAAATTGTAAAAACCTTCGAGTTTGTGAATAAAAGTCTGCCTATGTAAACCGCCTTGAGTTACAATCATTAGAGAAATCTAGTGATCTTTAGAAAGGTGGTATATAAATACAATTATTATTATTATTATTATTATTATTATTATTATTATTATTATTATTA
>JAJKFI010000130.1:1761465-1792886 GCA_029204185.1 Lerista edwardsae | reverse complement strand
TATTATTATTATTATTATTATTATTATTATTATTATTATTATTATTACTATTAATACCTGCCACTTGTCCTCATAAGCACTGACTCACCTTGGATTTTATAGAATGCAACTGTTCCAGCTGCTCCCAAGGCTATCCCTGCAATGGATGCAATTGTTAATCCAATCACATATGGATGGGCATACAGCTCAGAGCACCCTGGAGAGGAAGGAAAGCCTGTTGAAGATGGAGGAGTAAGTGTGGGCTGAGATCGTTGGCAGATCAGTGTCTTCTCTGTACTCTGAGCGGTCGGGGAGGTGGGGCAGATAATCTCCTCACTCTCACCTTTTGGCTGCCAGTGGGCTGTTAGATTCAGTGGGTCATTCAAAGTTTCGTGAAGTACCTGGCAGACATAGCTGGCTGTAGGATCCCTCTCCAGCTGTAGGATGCTACAGTGAATAGTGAACGTCCCGTTCGGCATCTGCTGCAGTTCAGACCGCATCGTCTCCTGTGATACCCCATTCCGCAGCCACCGCACTTTAACTTCTTTGGGGTAAAACCCACTCACAATGCATTTGGCTGCAATCAGGTCCTCTCCTTCTAACACTATGAGATCCTGAATGACTGGCCGAGCTGCAGGAAAGGAAGATGCAAGTTTGAGGACTTGCATGTTGATACTGCACCACAATGGGATGCGCAAAGCTCAGGCAGGCTCCCTGCAGATCTATCAACAGCCCCTAGAAGAGATGTGGTGGGACATAAAGCAAAGGGCCTACAGCTGCCGCATTCCATAGCACCACCAGATGGAGTCTCAGTGCAGTCCTTATTGAGACGTTTGCTATCAAACCGAACTGGTTTCCACTCAGACAGACACTGCTGGGCATTCACCATAGACATTCAGGAGATTCAAGAGATCCAGCACCCAAATGGCATAATCACTAGTGGTCGATTTAATACCAGATGTTCAGGCTGAGATTATTTTTCTTTTCATGTCTTTAACAATCATGGCTCCAGTTTTCACCTGGACTTTGAGACTTCTCACCATTAATCAAGCTAACAGTCCAATCTTATGCACGTCTGTTCAGAAGCAGCTCCCTCTGTGTTTAATGGGCCTTAACTCTCTAATGAGAATGTTTTGGATGGCTGTCCAAGGCTTCTATTCCACCCATGACATTTAGGCTGGAACGTTTAGACATGCACCATCCTCCCTGACTCTGTTAGTGGTCCAAACATGCTTTACAGTGGCTCTTGTGCCAGCCTAACTTTGCTGGCCTATCTATGCCAGCCTAACTCCTGATTAGGACTGCACCCTGTGTGTGGAAGCTAGCAGGTTAGATCAAAGCCTGGGTTAGCTTGGCAAGGAGCAGAACTGCGAGAGCAGAATGGATTGTGTTAGAGTTGAGTAAAGGGGCTGTGACCCAGGGTAGGTTCCCAGATCTTGGAGATTATTGGTTAGCATGGGAATCAGTGACAGGATCTGGGAATGAGGAAGCGGAACGCTGGGCGGGACTTACACGTGATTGGCTGCCTGCCGTTCCGCGGCTGCCCTGGCCTCGCCGGGGCGCCTGCTCGCCGGGGGGGACACAGGTGGGGGCGCACTGGGTGCCTGGGTGAGAAGCGGTGGGGCGCGCCAACCGGGGGCAGTCCCCCCCCCCCGAGGCCAGGGCAGGCAGCGGAACGGAACGGACGGGCTGCCAATCACGCATAAGTCCCGCCCAGCGTTCCGCTTCCTCATTCCCAGATCCCGTCACTGATGGGAATGCAGGAGACAGAGGGTGAAATCCAGACTCTTCCTGGAGTCAGGAAAGCCGCCCACTCACCTTGCACTTGTAGCTGAAAGTCTTTTTTGAGCAGGCCATCCAGGTCTTGGTGACGGACACGGCACGAGAAGGTGGCATTCACATCAGCTAGTTGTGGCGTGAGCTGGAGGACACTCTCTGCACTGAAAAGGCCATCAGGTCTGGTCTGAGGAAGGGGTGATTCAGGGCCTTTCACCACCACATCATTTCGCAGCCACTCCACAGAAATATGGCTCGGATAAAACTCGGACATTGTGCATGTCACAGCACTCGATTTGGCCAGCTGCACCTTGGTGGAGCTGAGAGTTAGGTGTGGGGGAGCTGGAGACAGAAAGGAGAAGATATCCATTGGGGCAGTGGTTCTCAAACCTTTTAGACTGGGACCCACTTTTCAGAATGGCACTTGAGTCAGGACCCACTAGAAATGATGTCATAGCCAGAAGTGACATCATCAAGCAGGAAGTGCCTCACTGTGACAGAATCAAATGACACTCCTGAAATACAAATTGGCATTCTTGGACTGCAGCAATTGCACAACCAGTGGTGTCATCCAGGGGGAACGCGCAGGAACGGCCGTTCCTGAACTGAATTAGGGATAGCTCCGCCCACCTGCCGCCATTTGTCGCTGCCTCCGTGATGGATGCGGCGTTGCGACACGCTTCTGGCCTTGGAGGGGACGCCTGCTTGCCGGGGGGGGATGGGTGGGGGGGCGCCAGGTGCCCGAGCGAGCGGTGGTGGGGCGCGTCCACCAGGGCAGCCTGCACGGAACTGACGGGACGGGCTGCCAATCAAAGGTGAGTCCCAGTCACTGTTCCGGTTCCTGGATCAGTTAGATCCCACCGCTGTGCACAACCATGAAACATCCCTAACAGGAAACTGTTATGGGAGCTTATATGGGGAAAAGGTTCTCCCAATGGCACACTGAACCCTGCTCACCTAGTGTAGTACAGGGCAAAATCCACAACTTCCCAGGAACTGCGAACATGCTGGCCAGGTGAAAGAGCATGTTACATGCTGCCTGTCACCAAATCCCACCAGCAGACGCGTCGGGAGGGTATGGCACCCCAGGGCACGAGCCCTGGGGCGCCATAAGGTGGGGGGCGCTGTTGGCATGGCGCCCCGCCCCCGCCCGCAAATTTGTGGGCCCCCGCACCCCGAGGCGCCTTGGAAGCTGCGGCCGCGCGTCCCGGCTCAGGGCGCACGGCAGCGGCTTTCTCCCCGCTGCCGCTGGAGCGCTTAAAGCGCCCGAGCGGCGGGGGGGGGGGAAGCTGCCGCCGCGCGCCCCCACCCGGGACGCGCGGCGGCAGGGTCCTCCCCCCCCGGCTGCTGCGGGGGCGCTTTAAGCGCTCCCACGGCAGTGCGGGGAAGGAAGCCGCTGCCGCACGCCCCGAGCCAGGCGCGCACTGGCGGCTCGTCATGACGTCGCGTGCCCTGGGCACAGTTTCACCCAGGTACGCGCCTGCCCACCAGAACTCATGCAGCGGCTATGTTGAGAGATATCCTGAGAAAATGTCTCATATGTAAAGTGCTTTCAACAGTGGCAGGCAGAAAACTATGAGCCCCTCACCAGTGCTTCCCTCACCTTCCACTTTCAACTCCACGTTCCCTTCTCCTTTATTAGGCATATGGATAACAATACAGGAATAAACAGAAGCATCACTATACTGTACATCCTGGAGGAGGAGGGTGGCATCTCCTTTCAGCAGCTGTTCCACAGACATCACCGCCCCTGGTCTCATGGGCCTGAAGCCCTCTTCATACTGAGCAATGAGTTTTTCGCCAATCTTCCACAAGACAGCCAGCTTTGAAAGGCTCAGGGGTCCTGATGAGTCTGAGATGTTGCAAGGCAGCCGTGCATCAGAGCCTGGCCGAGCGCGGATTGGGGACAGAGGCACAGAGACCCTCAGATCTGCCCCTGGGAAGGACAATGAGAGCCAGAAACATTATATTACAGCTAGGAAGGCAAAAGTGAGACTCCAACAAGAACAGATCTAAACTTGGATCCATTTTATCCCTCTTCCTGTCATGTGGCACTTGGGAAATGTCCTGCAGAGCAGGGGAGTAGCTAATGCAAATGTAGCCCAGGGAAGAGGGCAAAATGTTGCCCCGGAAGTGACATCACAACAGGAAATGATATCACAATTGCATTCTTTTTTTCCTGTTTTTTTGGACATAACTTTTGAAAGTAAAGGTATTACACTCTGGTTTGTTTCATTGCATTCTGCATTAAATTCCACATTGAATGGTATATAACATGATGGTATTATTCATACATACCAAGGTTTTCACAATTTTGGCCACTAATGTCAAGCTTGCTGCCCCCCTAAAGCTTGTTGCCCAGTGCAATTGCACCCCCTGCACATCTTTAGCTATGCCCCTGCTGCAGAAGCTGATGAATACCTGACGAGGCTGCAATGCCCAAGGTTCCTTGACAAAACCAGGATGGTTAAAAACATTTTAAAAGTATAAACTATACAAACAGATAAATAAATATATAATATTTGTAGGGTATACACAGGTTGAGTATCTCTTATCTGGACTGCTTGGGACAGGAAGGTGTCAGGATTTCTGATTTGTCTGGATTTCGGAATAATTACATAACTATAATGTTATTAACTAAAATTTCTTCCAAAATCGCTTGATTAAAATTGTGGTGTTACGTGTTTTCATTCTACATTCTCAGTCCAAGTTTTCATTTTTATTCATTTTAAATGCTTTAAAAGCGTACTAGGTAGATGATATAGGTGATCTAGTGCCACAGTTTTATTTCTAATTGGAAGAATAGACTATTTTAATTTCTGGAAAATATCTTAAACACCAGAAGGTGGCGTTTTGTGTTTTTATTCAGATATTTTAACTGCCAAAGGGCGTTGTTAACACCCCAAAAGCGGTTTTTAACAAAAAATGCACTCCTACTCATAGGCAGCAGACCATGTCAGTGGCCGGGGCACATGATACGGAGAGTCGACTTGCCACGGTCCCTTATTATAAGGGACTTCCCATATTTCAGATTTAAAAATCGTGTCCCGTATCCATGTTGAGCAGGACTTTGAAAATCCCATTCTAAAATTCTGCTGCTTGCTGCTGCCTCGCCAGGGCTAACTGCACAAATAATTTTTACATTATTTCTGGTAACCATGGAGTGGTTTGATAGAAAGCAGGATCCCGATACCTGTGTGTCCCCTTACTGTCATTTTGAAAACCTGGCAAGTCAGTGTCAGGCATGATTTCAGTTATTAAGATGAAAGGCGGGCGGGAAGCAGAGGCAGATCTAAGGGAGGGCAAAGCTCTAAGTTTTGCAAGAAGCCTTACCTTGCAGTGGAAATCACTCCTCTCCTGCACCGTTTTAGCCAATCCTCACAGGGAAAAGCAACATCTTGGCTTTGCTTACTGGCTACAACAGCAAGGGAGAGGAGGGATTTACATGACAGGGTAAGGCTTCTTGCAACACTTAGAGCTTTGCCCTCCCTGTAGAAACGCCTCTGGCGGGAAGCACACATTTTGGTTGTTTTTGCTTTGTTTCGACGTAATAGCATGAAGAAATACAGATTTATCGCTCCATGCGTGCAATTGAGCAGCTGGAAGAGGGATAAATGCAGGCAGACAAAGCAGCAAGATCATAAATGGCGTTGCGTGAGACCAGCCTCTCGGCAGGGCCGGCTTTAAGCCAATGTGACCAATGTCGTCACATCGGGCGCCGCGCTTCAGGGGGCCCCGCACTAGCAGGGTGAGCATATTGCCTGTGGCTGCAGCTGGGATCTCTATGGGCTGTAAGTCAGTGGGGCGAGCAGAGCAGCTTTACCTTGGTCTCTCCCACCTGCCTCTGCCTCTGAACAGACCAAAATGGGCCACCTGGAAGCAGTTGGCGGTGATGTTATGATATCATCACCAACTACGTCCACGTGCCATGCTTTGCCCGTAGCACAAACAGCGCTGTTCTTGGTGAGTGGGGGGCCCCGCAGGAAGGGTTGGGGCTCCGCAGGAATGCCCCACATTGGGCCCCGCCGCTGCTTGGTACGAATACAGCTTTTCGTGGTGAGTAGGGGCCCCCGCAGGGAGGGTTGGGGGCCCCGCAGCAATGCCCCACATTGGGCCCCGCTGCTGCTAGAGCCAGCCCTGCCTCCCGGAGATGCTCCCGGAGCCCTGCCTCCCGGCAGTAGATGCTGCCCCCCTAACCTGGTGACGCATTATTAGCCTCTGCTTCGCCCACTCGCTGGACTGGAAATGGGAAAGTGGAACCAATCCAGAAGTGTGGTGGAGAGACGTACTGGGGCGCCTCATACTCTCCTCCACGCTTCCTGCCTTTTCCAGTCCTAGGAGCAGGAGGACGAGTAGAGGTGGGTGCCCACCCTTTGAGGCTTGATGAAAGGACTACTAGCCCTGGGATTGCAACGCCAATGTTGCGTATACGCAACATTATTTGATACACAACTATTAAAGATTTCACTGTATGTTAATGGCCCCCATCCGGGAAGGAATGGCTTGAAGAAAGCGTTGCAAAAGCGCCACGGCGAAAGGGCGACGTTTGCGCTTTTGGAAAGTGCCCTATAATGACGACCAGCAAGTCTTTTCCTTTTTGGAGACCAGCCACACTTGAGCGTTTGGCGCCTCCTCGGCTGGCTTCCTTCCGAAGCGGAGCCGAGCTGCAACGAAGCCCCTCGCCCCAGCTCCTGGGGGTCGCCCGCCCCAGAAAGTCGGTGGATCTCCGCTATTGCGCCCTTTCCAGCTGGAGAGGCGTCTTCTCGCTACACGCAACTCCCTAAACGTGCCCGAGGTCAAGGTTTGCCATCAGATGCGGCCAGAGAGCCCCCGATGCAGGTACGCGTGCCCGGAAGGTCGAGGCGCCAGAGGGACAGGCTGCTGGGGGTACCTGGCTGGGCCTCCTCTATAGGGTGACTTACACGTGAGCTGGATCAGGAGAAGCAGCAGCCAAGGCAGAAATCCGCAGCGTCTCGGCATGACGATGTGCGGCTGCTGCAGCTCCGGCCGCCTCTGAGCTGCCTTCAGGACCGTTAAGTTTATTTTCAGTTTCATTTCCCAGAAATGGATGTTGTTGCGCCAGATAAGGACGGAAGAAGCTCATCGGGGGGAAAAACCGTGAGGCCACAGCAGTGCAGGTGACACACACACATACATACACACACACACACACACACACACACACAGCAGAGCGGGAATGTTGGGGTGCGTGTAAAACGGAGGGGGGAGTTACTGGGACTTCGATATTTCCCTCTGACCGGGTTCCTATGCCGATCACGCGTCCCTATACCGCTATTTACAATAATTTTTAAAAATATTTTGTAATTAATTTTTTTAAATTTAATGAAAATTTTAAAAAGTATTTTAAAAAATAATTTTAGAATAAAAAATAATTTTAATTTTTTTCTTAAAAAATAATTATTTAAAATACAATTTTAAATTTTTAAAAAAATTTTATTAATTTTTTAAAGGTCTTCGTAGCTTTAAGTTCCCCGCCCCGCCCCACAAATGATAATGTCAGTACAGTATTATTTATTTTTAAACCTGGCCAAACTAACGTTAGTTAACCCCGTTTTGCATAGCAGGTGGGACTGAGTTATCAGCAACTTGCGGTGTGGGTGGGGCAGAACTGCCCTACGGGAGTTCTTTGAAAGTGCCTCCACTGCTGTGATCACACAAACACTTACAACCCACGGGCTTTGAACAGCTGGAGTCTGTGGGTTGTAAGTGTTTGCAGGATCGCGGCAGCAGTGGAGGCACTTTTCAAAAAGCTATGATAGGGCAATAGCTGTTATAATAACTAGCAGCTGCTATAGCTGCTAGTTATGGTGCACAGGCTATCCAAACTGTTGGGTGATTGATGGCACAATCCTATGCATTTCGGCTCAGAACTGAAAGCATAGAAGAAAACTCCATCGCAGGTTACAAGCCATGATGACGATATGCAACCTCTGAATGCCAGAGGCAAGGGCTTGGTAAGACTGCTTCCACGGCTCGCTCCAAGACTTCATTTTCCAGCTTCCTGTGCTACAGCAGCAATTTTCAACTCTTTTCATCTCACTGCATACTAGAAAGGTGCTAAAATGTTCAGGGTGCAGCATTAGTTTCTTTTCAAATTGTCAAGGCACACTGTGCTGCTGGGGGCTTGCATCCCCAGAGGTCCCACTAATAAGTTACCCTCCTCCAAACTCCAGCTGCACACATTTGCAGCACACCAGTATGTCATGGGTAGGGGCAGTGATGGGATCAGCTAAGGACTCGGGGGAATGCTGGGCGGGCAGCAGGAAGGCTGGGCGGGACTTCCAGGTGATTGACAGCCCGTCCGTCTGGGTCCACCACCCACGGCGGGCAGGCAGGTGGTGGAACCGGACGGACGGGCTGTCAATCACCCGGAAGTCCCGCCCAGCCTTCCTGCTGCCCGCCCAGCGTTCCCTCGAGTCATTAGCTGATCCCATCACTGGGTAGGGGTACTGGAGGTTTTCGGCAATATTTTTTCCCATTTTTTGTATTAAAATAGCAAATTGCAGTGTAACGTGCTTTTATTCTGCATTCCAAGTTTTCATTTTTATTAATTTTAAATGCTTTAAAAGTGTACTAGGTAGGTGATATAGTGTCAGCAGATGCAGCCGCAGTATTATTTCTAATTGCAAAAGTAGTCTATTTTAATTTGTTAAAAACCAAAATGCGGTATTTGGTGTTTTTATTCAGATATTTTAACCACCAAAAAATGGTTTTCAACCAAAAAAAAAAACCACCCCTAGTCATGGCACACAGGTTGAAAATCAAAGTGCTAGAAAGCTGGATTTTTTTCTCCTAGGGTTGTGTGTTTAAGGTTCTAGCATTCTTACCCTGCTAACACTCTTTCCTGTGAGCTTGAAGCTGGAAAACATGGCTGCCTCCATGAATAATTTCATATTGCTCTGTTCCAAGGAAACAACTTGCTGTATTTGCTTGTACAGGTGTGCCTGTATCCATGGATACCATTAATACTGGGACGCTTATTTAAAAAGCAAATCTCTTTTTCTTACCTTGTTGCAGCAAACCCATTGATGTTCCCCTATCTTTAAAAAGACATCCCCAATATCCACGATTTCAAGTATCGGGGGAAGGGGTCAAAACAGAACACCAGCAGATACTGGGCACCCCTATACAGCAAATAGGGGAGGCAGTTGATGAAACTAGGAGCCATCCATTCTCAAGTTTTTAAAAGCATTATTCAGAAGTTAATAACTTTAATACAGTAATGATTAAAGGTTGCGAAAACACGCTGAAGTTTGTTTGACATGATTTTCCTTCCATTTTTTAATTGAATCGTGCCAGAGGCATGGTAGAGGCATGCTAATGATTTCACTTCCGGCTCTTTTCTAGTCCCAAAATGAACACAACATTGGGTATCATGATGTCTTGAGTGCTCCCAGAGGCATCTGGTCAGGCATCTGGGCTGCTGTCAGATATAGGAAGCTGGACTAGATGGACCCTTAGCCTGATGCAGGAAGGCTCTAATGTTCTTGAGTAAGTCATCACTGAATTCAATGGGACCTACTCCCTAGTAAGTACATAGAATTGGAGCCTAAAGAGCGATGTGTGGAATAAGTCTGAGAATTGATTGTGGGCCTAATCCTATCCAATTTTCTGGTACTGTTGCAGCTACAATGCAGCCCCAAGGTAAGTGAACAAATGTTACCTTACCTTGAGGAGGCCTCTATGACTGCCCACCACCATCACAAAATGCAGCACACACCCCATTGGGACAGTACACCAGGGCTGGAAAATTGGACAGCATTTGGCCTTCAGTCTGTTTATATTTGTTGGTGTTGAGAGTGCCTCTACTTTCTTTGCTTCCATGACAGACGGATTTCAGAAGAGAGAAAAGTAATTTCCTCACTGGGAGTGCAATCCTAATATGGAATTAGGCCGGCACAGTTAGGCCAGCAATGTTTGGCCGGCACAAGGGACACCGTAAAGTATGTTTGGACTACTCTTGGAGTCAGAGAGGCCAGCACACAGACATGCGCCATCCTCCCTGACTTCGAGAGTGGTCCAAGTGTTCTTTACGGTGGCCTTTGTGCCAGCCAAATTTTGCTGGCCTAACTCCAGGTTAGGATTGCTCCTAACAATGATAGACTACATGATGACGACAGTAAACCAAGGCTGGAGACAGACAATAGTTATTTTTAACAAAGAGTTGAAGGCTTGGTGTGGGTCTTCAGTTCTGGCAGAGTTAATACAAATGTCCCCTTTCTGCAGGAGCCGGTGCAGTTTTTTGTCCACTGCGCAAAATGTCCTACCTCTTTGTTCCTCTGATGACATTTGTACTTGGCTATAAACACAGCGATGTGGGACATGGTGGCGCAGCAGGTTAAACCGCTGCTGTTGGGCTTTCCAACCGGAAAGTTGGGAGTTCAAGACTGCACAACGGAGTGAGCTCCTGTTGCTTGTCCCAGCTCCTGCCAACCTAGCAGTTCGAAAGCACCTAAATGCAAGTAGATAAATAGGGACCACTTCGGTGGGAAGGGAACGGTGTTCCGTGCACTACGGTGCAGAGCCATGCCAGCCACATGACCACGGAAGCTTGTCCTCGGACAAAACGCCAGCTCTACAGGCTTCGAAACGGAGATGAGCACCGCCCCCTACAGTCGGTCACGACTAGACCATTCGGTCGTGGGGAAACCTTTACCTTTATAAATGCAGCACCAATTTCATCTTTCTCTTCATCCTTCATATGTATTTTTTAGGTGCCAGCACATTCATCTGATTAAATGTGTATTTGGCATTTTCAAAAAAGACATCCATTTTCATGTTTGAATTTTCAAACTCTGCTGCAGGCTATGGCTCTGTTGTTGTGCATGTGGCTCCATGAGTTTGGAAAGTTCAGTCAGTCAGCATGCTGCATTGCTAGCTTCTGGAAACAGGAAGGGCCAGTTGCCTTCTGAGCTGTGGTACGTTTGGCCAAAAATGGACTGAATGCAAATTCACTGTGAGCCATGCAAACTACCGTATGTACTTATAAAAACCTGCCCATAGCTATGTTCTGTATTGCTTCAAAACCCTGTTTGACCAGAGGAGCTATTGGGACCAAAGAATTGTACTTCAATGCCTCTCTCAAAATCCTATTGTTTGTTCCCAGCCCAGTCCTTCCTGTCTCTCTCTTAGGAGTGTGCGACTTCATATTCCCCCCACTGCCGAAGGTGGAACCCAGCTCCATCTCTGCCTCCTTGTCTGCCATTCCATTCCAACAGGATCCAGGCATGTGGACATCTCAGGTGAGAGGGTGTGTGGTCCCAAGTTCTGGATGGCATCATCTTGGCTTGGGGGAGGAAAGGAATTTGAGAAGGTCAGGCTCCCAAGCCTGCACCCCCCAATAGTCTAATTCTAGTCTGAGCACAGAAGTCCCCCTCTGAAATCAAGTCCTAAAGCAATGGAGAGATTTTGCCGCGTGGAACCAAAAGCAGCATCTGGGGAAGGAACAAAGAAAATAATATAGGTAACATAAGAACATAAGGAGTGCTGCTGGATCAAAGGCCCATCTAGTCCAGCTTCCTGTATCTCACAGTGGCCCACCAGATGCCTCAGGGAGCGCATGAGACAACAAGATATCTGCATCCTGTTGCCATGTCCCTGCATCTGGCATTCTGATGTAGCCTACTACTAAGGTAAGGAAGTTGCACAACCCATCACGGCCTGTAGCCCACGATGGACTTTTCCTCCAGAAATCTGTTCAATCCCTTTTTAAAGGCACCAAGATAGATGCTATCACCACCTCCTGTGGCAAGGAGTTCCATAGATTAATTACCCGCTAGGTAAAAAAGTATTTCCTTTTATCTGTTCTAACTATCCCAACACTCAATTGTAATGGATGTCCCCTGGTTCTGGTGTTGTGAGAGAGGGAAAAGAACAGCTCTCTATCCACTCTATCCACCCCATGCATAATTTTGTACATCTCAATCAAGACTCCCCTCAGGTGCCTTTTTTCTAGACTGAAGAGAAAGAGGAGAGAGGGTTCAAAGCTCCTTGTTCCTACTCTAAATGTGACCAGGAACACACCGTATGGAAAGCAGAAGCTGGAATTGAGGTCAATGGATTTGTGCAACTTTAGAATTTCTATTTTCATTTGAGGGGAAACCCCAACTTTCTAGCTCTGTGGGTGTAAAGACAGATCTAAGGCACTACCTGGGCACTGCATTATGCAGTTTCCAGCCACCCTGTAACCCCACACCCACTCTCTAGGTTGCCAACTCCCAGCCCTCCAACCCTGCCTGGACTTACCTTCCCCATGTGGGTCCAAGTTGTCTTCCTTCCGTGAATTGAAGCTATTGGGGCTTTCCATATTTTCATAGGAATCAGCATCTGTGAAGGGCAACCTGGTCAGCAATGAACTAACTCCCCCCTCCCCCCAAAAAAGAAAATTCTTGAAACAGGTCCCTTGGATGAGAGATTGATAGACACATGAACCAGCTGCATAGTTGCCAACTTAATTATTCCCCTCCTAAGTATGGATCCAACTTTCCCTAATATGCAAGCTGGATTTCTCACTATCGTGTAGCTGTGAAAAGAAAAGGTGCCCTGTTAAGAAAAGGGTTGGCTACCCTAACCAAGCAGAATATTAAGAAGTTAGCAAAACACGCCTCCCTTTTTGCTGTGAGCACTGTCGATTTGGGGGATTAAGCTATCCCGATTTTGTTTGTAGCTTTTACGGATGCAAGCAAGAACTACAGTATATGAAAACACACAGTCGGGGAACTTGGGTATTAGTTCTCCCATCCCAGATTTGGATAAATTCCCTTGTCTGCAAACCCCTGAAGTGTCCTTCCCTTCTTCGAAAACTCAGTAGACTTGGCACCCACCTTCCTCATTGCTTGTGTTGGGGTGCAGGTGGAGAGCCTTGCTTGCGGTGGGGGACAAGCTCCCATTCATCTCCTCATAGGATTGGGAGCCTGATGGAAGAGCGAAAGCATCACAGTCCGGGTTGGAATAACAAAGGCGCTAAACGCTATTTGGAATAGGGTTGGGGCTAGCCAAATGAAGGCTCCTGCTGTATCCTTAACTGGAGCTTTCCAGTACACCGTGCCCAACCTGTTAACTTGACATAGAGCTTTTTGCAAGTTCCCCCAAGCCCAGAATTAGGCTAAGCACAAGCCAAAGACTAATCTGGAAATACTGTCTGCCTGACCAGCATGAGGCTGCATGCTGTGGGATGTGTTTCTTTGAGAATGACAGAGCACAAGAAAGCATGGCTTGTAGGTAGAGGAGTTTGTTTCTGGTGAGTAAGAGCGCAATCCTAAGCTGTGCTGGGAGGCTGGCGGGCCTATGCCGTATCCAGCACAGCTTGGGACTGCTTTGCAACCTCCGCGGGGCAAAGATATGTTCACGCCCTTGCCCTGGGGTAGGTGCCAGCTGTACTATGGGCTACTCGGATCTGCACCCACTGTATAGCAGATGCAGATCTGTTCCCCGCGTGGCCCAAATTGGGACCGTGCAGGCCAGGGATGGGGCCAGCCCACCTCCCAGCCTGCCCTCCACCTGCCTAGACAGATGTAACCTCAGGCAGATGTATGATGGAAATGGGGAAGGAAGGGGGAACAAGGGGGAGGAAAGAAGTGGAGGGCAAATGAGACAGAGGATGGAGGATCCTGTAAGAGAAAATGTAGCAACTCCACACATGCTTCGGTCTGGCCTTAGGCCTGATCAGTGGTGACATTTGTGCAGTTTACAGAAGGAACTACAGTATCTTTTATGCTCACCTGTAGAGGCTTCACTGCCCACATCCTGCTTGTCTAGGTTGGAGCTCAGCGCCAACTGCAAACCTGTGGGCAGAGATCAACCAACGTGGACACAAAATGCAGTTTTAGGTTGCATCCACCAGCGCATTATTTCTTAATCTCAAGAGATCTCCTGATCCCAATCAACATGCCCATCGATTCTGGACTGAGGAGTTCCCATTTGGAATTGCAACGTTCAGTTTAAGGAAGGACAATTCCCAAGGAATCAGAAGACGTTCTGTGAAGGTAGTTGTGGAAATATTGAACTGGGATGACTGGTAGTAGTCAGCTGTGTTTTTTTTTCTTTCTACCTGCTTCACACCATGTTATCTTACGTAGAACTATAATATAGGCTGCAGCAGGACTGGCCTTAAGCCAATGTGACCAATGTCATCACATTGGGCCCCGCACTTGGGGGGGGGGGAGGCCCGCACCAGCACAGCAAGCATATTGTTTGCTAATGCAGCCAGGATCTCTCTGGGCTGTAAGTCAGTGGGGCAAGCAGAGCAGTTTTACCTTGGGCCCTCTCACCTGCCCCTGCCTCTGACTAGCCAAAAATGGGCTTCCTGGAAGCAGTTGTTGGTGATGTCATCATGTGAGCAGTACCACAAGCACTCTCCTTGGTGAGTAGAGGGCCCCACGGGAATGCCCTGCATTGGGTCCCATTGCTCCTAGAGCCAGCCCTGGGCTGCAGTCTTTTGCCCATGTACTCAGAGGCATCATTCAGGCGAAACGGCCCGGTACTCCGTTCCGTTAGTTCCGCGGAACTCCCGGGTTGCGCCGCTGCTTCGGAGGACGGGCGAGCTGCTGCTGGGCCCGCCCGCCCTCCCTTGCATCCGGAATTGCTCTAAAATGGAGCGATTCCGGCGCAGTGAGGCTTGGGGAGGGCGTGGCAGCCCTCTGCCATAGGGGTGGAGGGCTGTCAATCATCCGAGCGTTCCGGTAGTTGGCGCGCTCGGATGACATCACTGCATGTACTTGTTATGGAGCTCCATTCAATTCAGACCTTACTTCCAAGTGAACATGTTTAGCAAGCTGTTCATGGGCCAGAGCTAATCGCACAGTGAAAGGAGCAAGGCACCTTTAAAGAAGTCCTGTAGCTCAAAAGCGAGGGAGGCACACCTGTTAACAGGGCATGTCGCTGTGCCCGTTGCGCGGAAGCTGTGGTTAAAAATGTGAATATTGGAAGATCTTTTGCTATTTCAGCAAACTACGTAAGAGTTTAGCTTTTCTTTTTTAAAAAAGGAGGCTTTTTTCTAGCAGAACTTGTTGATTTCACCCAGAATGAGGATCTGGGCTCTATAAAGAGCTGAGCAACGGCAGTTTGAAAAGAATCACAACCACCCTTGAGCTTGGTCTACTGAACTGAAATGTGGGTTTTTTCCCCCTACATGATTAGTTGAAAAGCGGAGCTGTGGCAATGCAATATTGCTCAAAGTTGCACTTTTGGGGTAATTCTCCAACGGTCACCAAAACCACCACCCTCACCCCTGCTGGCCTCCCTTATCCCACTAGGCAGATCTATGCTTCAGCCTCATGCCAGTTCCGTATCAGTTTAACTGTCAGGCTTCTGCACGCCCCCAAATTCTGAGAGTTGTCGTTGGGTGTAGATTCCCTGAATCCTCCTCCATTTCCTGCCTCTTTTTCCTCTGACGTAACTGCAGTTCCTATGGTGCTCTGGAGGAGAACAAATGACTATTAATCCTGTGTATGGTGCAGTTCAAAGCAGCTCCAACATAGTTAGCGTGTCACATTAAGGCTGAGGAAAGCTTGGTTCAGATTGGCTCAAGCTTTTTTACCTCACAGGATTGTTGTGAGGAACAAGGGGTGGGTGGGAACCATGTACGCTGCCCTGAGCTCCTTGGAGAAAGGATAGAATTAAGCATGCAATATAGGGCTCAAACGTAACCAAATTTCCAGCATCGGAGTAAGGGCAATGTAGCTCTGACGTAAGGGAACAAACATTTCCTTATGTTGAGGAGGCCTCCGTGAATACTAGGGGCAGGAGTCACGTGGGAGTCCGAGCCGAGCACACGTTGGAGTCGGAGCTCTGCTGACCTTACTTACTTTTATTGTTTTGCCAAGCCCTGCAACGCTATTTGGGAAATCTTTTTTCTCTATTCAGCTGCTGGAATGTTTGCTGAATCCAAGGACACCAATTACAGCTGATTCTATCCCACTACAAGGACTCATGGTGAGCCTTATCACTCAGTCAGAGCGACATCCATTCAACGCCGAACTGCTGAGCCCCTAACGGAGATACCCTGATGTAAACAGAGGAGGTAATTTGCACTGATAAAGAAACTTTCACTTTTTGGCACAGAGTCTATTTCGACTTGTTTATCCTCCCCTTCTCCAGCGGACGTCTGCCCTCTCACTCTTCGGTTTCTTTGCTTAAATCCCACCTTTTGCTGGAGACCTTGCTTGTACTTTTCAGCTGACCAGACGCTTTCAGACGCCATTATCTTAGACTGTGAGTGAATCTCTTCAGACTGCAGCTTGTAACCTGAGACCATGGGGAAGAAACGACCTCTCTCCCCCTCTAGCTCTCAACCGGAGTTGCTTCTGCCTTCACTAAAACAATCTAAACTTGACAACTTTCTTCTATCAACACAAGATTCAAATTCTACTAAAGCAGATTCTCTCCAGGCCTCCCCTCCCCCACTAGACGGGCTGCTGGATTCCCCGCAGCCTTTCCAACTTGTCGGAGGAGAACCAATGCCCTGTGAAACGAGATGCCATTCTGCTAAACTGCTAGAGAAGCACTGTCTTCTCACAGCTGATACGGTCTCTGGAATTTACACTCAAATTTCCAGCATTTTGGACCTTTTAAAGAAACAGTACAACATTCTTATGCAGATTCTACTTCGCTCCTCTGCACCTGCATCTATTCCTGACCCTGTTACTCAGCCGACTGACCGCCCTCAAGTAACGCGGACTGATGTCTCATCTTCTAAGGCTTCTCTTCCATCAGCTACCACTTCACCTCAACTGGTATACCAAGCTCGTGCGGCTGTTATCTCTCTCCACCCAACTGATTTGCACCATCAACACCCGAGCTGGTCCAACACCTCGCAAATTAGGAGACACCTTGCTGCTCTCCTCCGGATTCCAGTGACGTCTGTTGACCTAATGACTTTTACAAGATTGTCCTCGCCTCGGCGCATACCTAGATTGCTTCTTGAATTTCGCTCGGACCTTATACCTGGACGTTTGTTTGCTGCTTCCAATACTCTCCATGAGAAAGGGGTTCTCCCTCATCGTTTTTTTCGGAACTTAATTGTTTCTAACCTTTTCCCAACCCAACCCATCCTCACAAGAAGTGCTCCAAGTGCTGCTCCTCCTGCTCAACTTGCCAGTCCGGCTCAGAATGATCCTCTTCCCGCTCCTGCAACAGTTCCCCTAATTGAATTTGAATTCCCCTCTCTACACCTTACCTCCCCTATTGCGGTAAGAGATCACGTTGTGCTGGATAATGCTCCGTCTAGCAATCCTGAGCCCCCTGTTAACCCCTTATTAACCCAACCCTCACCTTCTCTTATTACTCAAACCAAACCAGAATCTCTGCAAGTTCCTAATCCCCTTCCAGTTGACTATGATTCTCCTTCCTCCCCCTCCCCTTCTTTTTCCCAGCCCCCCATCCCTTTTTCTCCTATCTGCATAGTTAAGAAAACCACATTGACCGATTCTTTTTCTTTAGTAGATGCCACATCGCAATTTCCCCCTCCCTTATGTTTTGACCTAACAACTCTGACCACAGTCCCTAATTGCACAACTCCCCTGGTCTTACCTACCAGTCCTGTCCACGCTTACTGACTATCCAAACCTGCTCAATCTTCTCCTCCCCCGACCTCTGTATGCTGCCTTAATATTTTATGTTGGAACATTGCTGGATGGAGAGACAAAAGCAACCAACCTGATTTCACTACCTACCTTTCTTCCTTTGATCTAATTTTCCTCCAAGAAACCTGGTCTTTAACCCCTCCCCAGTTCCCGGGTTTCTCTTCTTTCTCCATTCCTGCGTACAAATACCGACAGAAAGGACGCCCTTGTGTGGGCCTCTGCTGCTTTTCTAAGTTTTCCCTTGCACAATTTGTTACCCCCCTTCCCTCCCAATCCTCTTTTTTCCAACCTCTTTTGCTATCTGCTCCTAACCTAAATATACTCATCCTTAACATTTATATCCCTCTGCCTTCCTCTGATTCCCCTTCCCCCTGGGAAGATATCAAAACTTTTATATCAAATTACCTCCGAACTAACCCCTCTGTTTATCTACTTCTGCTGGGAGATTTTAACTCCAGATTAGGTCCAGATAACCCTTCCCTTGCTTCTTATTTGAACTGGGACTGGAATGAATCTATTCCTCCTATATTTCAAGGCCCCAGACTATCACTTGACCCCTCATTCAACCTTTTTACCCCTCTACTGACTGATTTATGCCTTGAATTTAATCTCTTCATACTAAATGGATCTTTGCCCAGTGACCATCCAGGCAAATTAACACATTTCTCTTATAGAGGGGCCAGTGTTCTTGACTATGTCCTTGCCACTTCGGATACTCTTCCCCTCATTACCGATTTCACTGTCAATTCTCGCACTGACAGTGACCACTCCCCAATCTCTCTAAAGCTGTCCATTTCTTCTTGTCCCCCATCCTCCTTACCCCTTTCTCTTCCCCCTTCTTATATCTGTAAATGGACTTCAAAGACTGCTGACTCTTTCTCTCAATGGATCTCAAGACCTGAGACCCAAACTTTAAGTCAGGATCTTGCCTCTACACTCCCCCCCACTACTGCTATTGTTTCCTATGAACGCCTTATAAATTCGCTAACTGAGAACTTGAGATCCTCTCATACCCCTTGCCCTACTCCCCATTCACGCTCTAACTCTTCATCTTCCTCTTGGTTCGATGCAGATTGCTGGGCTGCTAAGAAATTTGTCAGACAATTTTTTCATTCAATCCAATCTGATCCTTCCCCTGACCTATTGAACCTTTATTTCTCCTTGAGGAAAGCCTGCCGTTCATTTTTAGAGTTTAAGAAACATTCTGCTGCCCAACAGGACTGGAATTTATTATATGAGGCAATTCAATCCAATAACCACAAACTATTCTGGTCCTTGGTGTCCCGTACATCTCCCTCTGCTGGACCCTATTCACCAACTCTTATCTCACCTTCTGTTTGGATTGCGTATTTCTCTAAAGTTTTTGCCTTTTCCCACCCCTCTCCAACCTATTCCCCTTCTCCTCTTAACCTCCCAACTTGGCCACCGGTCACTCCAGAAGAAATAACGGAGTTGATCACTTCACTAAAACCCCGGAAAGCCCCCGGTCCTGATGGGATTTTTCCTGAACTTCTACTTAGTAATCCTACATGGTGGTCCTATTTTCTCTCAAATCTTTTTACTCTCATCAATAATTCTGGACTTATCCCCTGTTCTTGGCTCTCCTCAACTATAGTCCCAATTTTCAAAAAAGGTGACCCCTCCCTCCCAAATAATTACAGACCCATTAGTCTCCTATCTTTTGTAGGGAAACTTTATTCTAAATACCTCCTTCTTAAACTCTCTTCTTGGTCTTCTTCTCTTGGGCTCCCTGGTAGAGAACAAATTGGTTTTCGGCCAGGGGCCTCCACACTAGACCACATTCTCACACTCTCTTTTCTGATCAGTAAATATCCTGAGCACCAGGGCACCAAATTGTATACAGCATTTATTGACCTCAAAGGCGCATTTGATTCGATCAATAGAGATCTACTTTGGAGGAAACTTACCAGCTGGGGGATTGACCAACGTCTCCTCTTCTTAATTCAGCGCTTACACTCCTCCAACTCATGCCGGATTCGGACTGATCATGCTGGTACCTTGACTGACAGCGTCCCTATCTCCAAAGGTGTACGCCAGGGATGCATCCTAGCTCCTCTTTTATTCAATCTTTTCCTTGCTGATCTCCCTTCCTTTCTATCTGGTGCTGATACTTCCCCCCCTGCTCTAAATAATTCTCCTATCCCTCTCCTTCTGTATGCTGATGATGCTCTTCTTCTTTCTATCACTAAACTGGGCCTACGCAAACTTCTTCTTTCCTTCCAACAATACTGTTCAAACAACAACTTACTTATAAATTCAGAGAAAACTAAAATATTAGTTTTCTCCAAATCTTGGGCCCCGTCATCTTGGAGAGTCGGCGATTCCATATACCAACAGGTTCAAACTTTCAGATACCTAGGAATCCTTTTTCATTTCCGACATTCTTGGAGCCCTCATCGCAAATCTGTAATTGCCTCCATCTCCCCCTCCTTAAACGCAGTTTCTCGCTTCCATTTCCACTCTGGTAACCAATATGTCCCTGCCGCCATCCAAATTCTCCACTCTAAAACATTTTCCCAGCTACTCTACGGAGCCCCGATTTGGATCGAGGCGGCAAACTCTGAACTCGACAAGGTGGCTGCCTCTTTCCTTAGGAAAATCCTTGGGATTCCTAATCTTATTAGGATTTCTACCATCATCTTAGAACTGGGCATTCACTTACCATCTACTCTAGCCTGGACCATCACCTTTAAGTTCTGGCTTAGAATTCATCTTTCAACCCCTTCGGATTCCATTCTTCAAGATATATTAAAGGACTCCTTTACTTCTAACTGGTTCTATTTTATAGAAGCGAAACTGTCTTCTCTTTCTCTTTCTGTAGAAGCCTTAGCTGACATGAACCTCCGTACAGCATACCAAACTATCAAGTCCAAGCTTTTCGAGTCCGAATATGCAACTCTATTTTCTCAGTTGAACCCCGTCTGCTCTCCACTTGCCTTTGGCCTATCCCCCTCTCTTGGCCGCCCTTCTAATTATTTTGATCAATTACGCAACCCCAAAAAAAGACGAGCCTTCATGCTTGCAAGGCTCAACATCTTTCCATCTGCAGCCCACTTTGGAAGATTCACTAAAAAACCCCGTCTCAATAGACTGTGTCATTTTTGCACCCTTGAACTTGACTCTCTTGACCATATCCTGTTGCGATGTCCAGCTCACTCTACTCCTCGCAATAGGCTTCTGGGGCCGCTTCTTTCCTCCCTCCCTTCTTCTCTCTCTGACCCACTACCAATACTTCTGAGTGATTTTTCGGCATCTATTACCAACCAAGTAGCTGAATTTCTATTTACTGTTATGAAGATCTCTCCCAAATTTTATTACAAACGTTAAATTTATTTCTTTCTTTCTCCCCCTACTCAAGTTGGAATGTGTTTTGTTCGTGCACGTTTGTACTATGTATTATTATGTAATGCCAATAAAGGTTTTGGATACTACTACTACTAGGGGCATAGCTAATGAAAGTATAGCCTAGTGCAGAGGGCAAAATGTTGCCCCAGAAGTGACATCACAACACGGTTGTCATCATAGTTGCAGTTTCATTTTCTTTGGGGGGTTTTTGACTATAACTTCTGATACAGTAAAGATATTACACTCCGGTTTGTCTCATTGCATTTTGCATTAAATTCCCTTTCCAATGATATATGGCATGATGGTATACCAAGGTTTTCACAATTTTGGCCACTAGTGTCGAGCTCAGCTTGCTGCCCCCCCCCCCAAAGCTTGTTGCCCAGTGCAATTGCACCCACCTGAACTTCTTTAGCTACACCCTTGGTCACTACTACTCTGCTGCAGAATGCAGAACATGCCTCTTTGGCACAGCAACAGTATGTCAGTGCTGGAAAATTGGTTAGGATTGCGCCCCTAATAATAAAACGTGGCTGCTAGGAAGCAGGAAGGTTTTTGCTCGCTGAAAACCTTTGGAGGGATTTTACACATGACACTTTGAGATCTCAGGAAAGGGGATCTGGGTCTCTCTGGTACCTGCTATAAGTCGTGCAGCACCAGGGCTCAGACAGACCGTCTCTTCTACATTCTCATAGTTCTCTGCATCTACTGGAAAACACAGGAAGGCATGAGTACCCTCAACAGAAGAAATTTTGGGTGATCTTTCCTTCGTTCTGAAGGAGTTGTTGTTCTGGATCGTTTCTTCATCATCCTGAGAACCATTGCCTAGGACAACAGATGCCCTAGCCTGAAGGGAAAAAGTGGGTGGGGTTCCCAAGGCAACTTATGGCCCCTACAGGCAACACCAAACAGAAATGGGGTCTTGAAGGCAGTGCAATGGGCACTAGTATTGAATTGCTAGGTGAAATTTGTGTAACTGGGCCTCCAAATGGGGAAGAAAACACATTGTCCTGGTAATAGGTGTTTTCTTCCCCATTTGGAGGCCCAGTTACACAAAGTAGCACCTCTGTCCCAGGCATCCTGGTTCCACCCCCCCCCCCCGGTCACCTGCCACACAAAAACCCCCTCCAAGGATGTGTTGTTCCCATATATTTTATTCCCTACTGTATATATTTGGACAGAAACTCATCCTCCAGGGAAGTTGCCTTTTCAATCCTAAATGTAACAAAATCAACACGCTTGTTAGCTGTAGAATTGTGCAGATTCTGGATAGGAGAAAGAATCTGCCTGGAGAAAGTGTCTACCTTATACTAGAAGGTACTATACGATATTGCATTGGCCAATCTGCATACCCTGTGCCATTTTTATATACAGAATCTTGAACATTCCAACTTACTTTGGCCCTCTCTGGACCTGCTTTTTTTGGGGGGGGGGGGTTCGCCAGGGCATGTGCTCTATCGAGCTTCTGCTTGGCTATCTTTACCCCACCCCTGGCTTCATGCTTGGAGAAGCAGCACCATGTTCTTGTGGCCATAGAGCCCTGCATTGACCAGCATGGCTGTGACAGGCAACTTTTGCATGTGCCATTTAGGAACATACATGCCACAGGTTGGCCACGCTTGCACCAGAAGATGCTTTGATTTCTACACAGCTGTTCCTATTTTTCTTTCCTATTTTTTTTACAATGAAACTCACTGCTTCTTTGCATTCCCCCAAACACGCCCAGTTGTTACCTTCAACAAGTGGATCTTGGATCAGATTCTTATTGTCCTGTTGGGTATTGTTTGCATACAAGGGGCCAGCTGTGGGTCATAAGAAAGGAGGTGGTAAGAGAGTGTGGGCAGTTCTGCTGTAGGACCTGTTTGGTCCCCCTGCCTTATTGATAAAGTCCCTGTTAATACCTGAGCCCCAAGTGGGAGAAACAGACTTCATCTCTTCCTGTCTGTTTTCGTAAAGGGACCTCTCTGTTGACAGAAAAAGAGTAGCAATTGTCGGCTCGTGAAGTCTGGCAAGTAAGAAAGGCAACAGGCCCCAGCTTAGAGCTAGAGCACATACTCTGTAGGCAAAAAGTTTGATTCCATCACTGATATCTGAAGGAATTTCTACCCTCTGCCCTCGTGAACTCTCCTTAAACCTGGGGGATGGCAAAAGTGCTGAACCTTAGTGTTGGTATCTGTTTGCTCATCACAGGCACACCTGCGTTCAAAGGGCAAGCCCAGAACCAGAGCATTCAGATGGAGCATACCGGTTCAGGACTTGGTCCCCACAATTTTAATCTATTAACTATAGAGCCCTTTTGACCCGGCACAAACCCTAATCCTAAAAGTTAACCATTGAGCTCCGGAAACAGCGCAAAAGGTTGATTCTAGAAATGTACCTCTTTAAGATTAATCATTAGAACGCAGAGCACCTGACCTGTAACACGTAGACAAAATTAGCCTAATAAATGAGGACAGAGCTCTCGGAAAAGGGGGCAGCTTGAGGAGAGCTTGGAGAGCTTGAGCAGCTTCTGCTCCTCTGATGAACCTGCAAATCCTGTCTCCTCTCATCATTGACTCGTGATTGCTTCAGATATCTCCATATAAAAAAGGGTATCAGGCAGCAGAACTGGGTAATACCCTTTCTGAAACCTCAGAGAGCTTATGCTAGTTCCATTGATGGGTAGTCTAAACCAGTGGTTCTCAGTGTGGTCCATATGGCTCCCCCCAGGGGGCTACACCCAGGGCCATCCTTAAGCCAATGTGACCAATGCTGTAACCAACTTTACAACATTGTAAAGCCAATGTCCTTAAGCCAATGTGACCAACTTTGGGGACCCCCACACTTTGGGGGGCCCTGCACCAGCACAGCGAGCATATAACTTCCTGCTGCAGCCAGGATCTTTATGAACTGTAAGTCGGTGGGGTGAGCAGAGCAGCTTTACCTTCGGCCTTCCCACAGCCCAAAATGGGTCTCCTGGAAGCAGTTGGGGGTGAGGATATAATGCCAGCACCAACTATTCCCAGGTGCTGCACTTTGCATATGGTACCACAAGCGCTCCTCTTGGTGAGTGGGGGGCCTGGTGGGGTGGGTGGGGGCCCCCGTGGGAAGGCATGTCTGAGTGCCGGCCTCTCTGACTCAGAGAATGGTCCAAACGCGCTTTACAGTGGCCCTGGTGCCAGCCAAACTGTGCTGGCCTAACTGTGCCGGCCTAACTCCAGATTAGGATTTTGCCCTAAGAATGGTCGTTATTATTTAAGACTAAAGTACCACTTATTAGAATAAATGTTGCAGATGGTAAAATACCTTTGTTTCCAATTAACAGTTGCCATAAGGGAAGCCACAGGGGTAAATGAGGTTCAGAAGAGAGCTATTAGCCAACAAAAGGTTTGAGAAACCTTGGGCTAGAGACAGATCAATGGTCTGATTTGTCAATAATGTGGCTTATGTAATTAGACCTCCTGGGTTGTCTGCCCAGACATGCCCTCATTGCTGCCCAGACATGCCCTCATTGCTTAATAATGAAAAAGCAAGAAGTCAGCTGTACATTATCTCGTCTGCTGATAGTAAGGGTGGGAAAGATTTACCACATGAATTCACATCTCTCTGTTTCACTTCTTCCTGGGTGTTTTCATAGTTATCATCTGAAAGTATATAAAAAAAAGGGAATGGCTAACATCACAATCCTATGCATGTTTAATCAGAAGTCTCAGGGCGCAATCCTAACCTGGAGTTAGGCCAGCAAAGTTTGGCCAGCACAAGGGCCACCGTAAAGCATGTTTGGATCACACAGCACACAGATGTGCACCATCCTTCCTGACTCCAAGAGTGGTCCAAATATGCTTTATGATGGCCCTTTTGCCGGCCAAACTTTGCTGGCCTAACTGTATTGGCCTAACTCCAGGCTAGGATTGTGTGCTTACTCCTGGGAACGTATATATAGGGTTTCAGCTTCAGCCCAGATGTTTTTTTCTCATTCCAAGTATTCTTCCTTGGACCCCATTTTCACAACCCACCTTGATGTTAGCCTTTCACTGTTGACCCAACCAATCCCCAATATCTGGTCACAATCCCCAACATCTCTCTTGCCCAAAGGTCTATGGCTCTTCCCCTTTTGGGTGCAGTTGTGTGTCATTCTCTTCAATGCTACCAAGCTGCTTGGCCCAGTACAGCATTTGATGGTCTTGTATCAAATCACCCTGGTCACTGGCTATGATGGCCTGGGTCACATCTTGAGAAAGTAAAAGAGTGTAATCTTGTACTAGAAGATACTGTGATGTCTATACAGTTGCTTGTATTTTTCCTTCATATTTTATATTTTTATTTTTTTGATTACCCCAATCACATCCAGATGTTACCTTCAGCAAGTGGATCTTGGATCAGATTCTTATTGCCCTGTTGGGCATTGTTTGCATATAAGAAGGGGCCAGCTGTGGGTCATAAGAAAAAAGATGGTAAGAAGCTGGCACCCAGAACCAGCTAAGTCCGCAATCCTATCCTGGAGTTAAGCCAGCAAAGTTTGACTGGCACAAGGGACACCATAAGTTATGTTTGAACCACTCTTGGAGTCAGAGAGGCCAGCACACGTCTAGACATGTGCCATCCTCCCTGACTCAGGAAGTGGTCCAAACATGCTTTATGGTGGCTCTTGTGTTGGCCAAACTTTGCTCGCCTAACTGTGTCAGCCTAACTCCAGGTTCGCAGTACGCCCTAAAAGTGTTCTAGGTGGGTGATGTAGGTGGTATAGTGTCAGCAGACGAAGCCACAGTAATGACCCATACATCCCCCCCTTAAATAATGAATAGGGATGTGTGTTTTTCAGTTTTGAGGAATCCACAAATATTTTTCAGTAAGGGATCAGGAGGAGGAGTGGCAGAAACAGGAGGAAGCTTGTTTAAACTTGCATGAACACGTACGTTCATAATGCATGCTTGGGCTTTAATGGAATGTGGAAGTAGTAAGTAGCAATTTCTTGACACTCCAGGCAGCAACCAGAGTGCAGCTTAGGAATATTTGAGCAGGTTATTTCAGGCTAGGGTGTGTGTACCAGTAACTGCTTGCCTTTGTAGGGCCATTCACCCTTATTTATTGCGCTGTTTGTACAATTTGCAATAAAAATTTGGATTAAAAACACATACCACAATTTGCTATTTTAATCAAGAAATTTTGGAAAAAATATCACCAAAAAAACCTCACCCCTAATAGTGAATAAAAGCCAAATAAAACGGTTTTATTTTTTCACAGATTTCAGGGTTGTTTGCAAAATGAGGGGTGCAGAAATAGTGTTGTTTTTATTTTATCACTGTTTTCTCCAACCTCTGGCCAGAGGCGTACCTAGAGGGGGATCACAGCACTAAGTTTTACAAGCAGCTGCTCCCCTTCCTCTTTGGAGCCATTCATAGCCAATGTAGCCTCCATTCTGCTCTAGCTGCTAGGAATGGCTCCGAAGAGGAGGGGGAACAGCTGCTTGCAAAACTTAGTGCTGTGACCCCCTTCTAGGTACGCCTCTGCCTCCAGCTATGAGTTTTCACAGGCATGGAAGCTTGTTTTCCCTCAAATCCATCCTACATTTTCTTCCCAGCCCCTCTCCCCATATTTACCATTTTTGATCTCTGTCTCACTGTCAGGGCACTCATACTCTTCCTCATCTTCATCTGACGGTTACGGAAGGAAGACAAAAACAACGTGCATAAGTTCTGACTGTAGCACTTGCCGGACCGACCGTTGCTAAGTCATTTCATACTCCTCTGGTTGGATCCATAAATATTTGACATGTGCAATTGTGTGTATCATGGTATATCATTGGTGGGCTTCTAGATCCAACACAAATTTGTCGAGCCTTGCATTGTATGGGCTGGCATGCAGCTATGGGGTTCTCCCCACCTGTAGCCTGAAGTGGAACAACCCAGGAATAGTTTGACTGTATCATGTCCTGTTTGTGTGAACTGGACCAAAGTTCCTTCCCCATCACACACACGCCCTGCAGCAAAGTTGTGGTAGGTTGGCTAAACCAGGCTGTAAATATGAAAGTTGACAACACGGCACCAAATAGCTGTTGCAAAGAAGGACCTCCACTAGCTGCTGTGCTGTTGCCAGTTGTGCAGGCAGGTGCTTTGCACAACAGTGGTGCAGTATGCGGGATTCACCATGTGCTACGTGCACTGCTCCCAGAGACTGTTCAGCATTGCTGTGAGCTGGCATGTGTGTCAAACTGGCCCTCAGTGTACTTGCTTATCTGCAGTCTCCATCCTCTACTTTATGTGTCCCAGTGGTAAGAATGGGCACCTCTGTGTTCATTTTACCATGAAATGGAGGTTGACCTTTTCCTTCCTCCTTGAACAGCGTTATGCATTTCGTTTGCTAAACTGTTTGTGCATCCTGCCGCAACTCGAGAAAGTCTCATTGTACTGGCAAACCACAGGCGCGTGCTCCTTTTAGCTGCTGTGTTTTTTTAATCCACACATGCACGAAATGTGATTCTGCTTTGCCCTCGTGTTAGTGGGAACCAGGGGCGTAACTAGGGGATGGCAGGGGGTGGCACGAGCCATGGGCGCTATCTTGCAGGGGGCGCCGTTCGCATGGCGCCCCCCCCAAAATGGCACCCACGGCCCACCCACTCCCTGCGCCGCATTCTCCTCGCTCCGGCTGGCCTTAAAGAGCCAGGCGGAGCGAGGAGAATGCGCTGCCACCCGGCGCCCCCTCCCGCTTCTCAAGGGGGGCGGGGTGCTGGGCGCCGCCGTGTTCTGTTTGCTCCTGCCGGCCCTTTAAGGCCGGCACGAGCGAACAGAAAGAACGTGCCCGGGGCGCCGCGTTCTGTTTGCTCGTGCCGGCTCTTTACGGCTGGTACGCTGCCACTGGCCTTAAAGGGCCGGCGGCAGCGAACAGAACGTGCCTCTTAATAGGGGTGGGGCGCTATGTCATGACGTCACGATGTGATGTCATGACGTTGCGTGCCCCTAGGGGCACATTTTCATTGGGCGCCATGGGCGCCCTTTCAAATAGATTCACCCCTGGTGGGAACCTTATAAGAGAGCACTCAAAAACATTTGCAAATGTCTCACAAATGAATTGTACCACTTGTGTCGTCCCTGTAAAATTTGAGTGAGAGCGCAATCCTAACCTGGAGTTAGGACGGCACAGTTAGGCCGGCAAAGTTTGGCTGGCACAAGGGACCCACCAAAAGTGATGTCATTAACCTGGAAGTGATGTCATAGCCAGAAGTGCCATCATCAATCAGGCAGTGCTATCATTATGACAGAATCAAATGACACTCCTGGAATGCAAACTTGCATTCTTGGACTCCAGCAATTGCACAACCATGAAACATCTCTGACAGAAACCAAAATTAGGACAAAAGATTATGTAAAAGCACTGAACTAAAACAATTCTTTTTTTAAAAAATCTCACTTGAAAATTCAAACTGTTAACACTCACAAGAGGAATATAACAAGGGTTACAGATTCCAAGATGGCTGCTCCCAGTTTTCCATGACCCAACTGACATCAGGTCATGTGACCCACCAAATGGGTCCTGACCCACAGTTTGAGAAACACTGCCCTAACTCTGATCTTTCTGCAATATTCACTCTTCCTCCATTTTGCTGTTCCCAACTGAAGTTAGCATGCAGACAAACTCTGGTTCTTTCAATCCCTTCATTTCTCTGAACTTACCCTCCATCTTGGTGGTACTGGACAGGATACTTCCTTTCTGAAGTAACTGTGGCTTAGCTCCTGAACCTGCAGCCGGCATCACATTCTCATAAGAAAAGGCATCCACTTGCTCTGTGCCTTGGGGCGGGGGGAAAAAAGCAAGCTCTGTCAAGACATTTATCCTCACTGAGTTAGTCAAGTTTCTAACCGCAGCCAAGGCAAAGAATCAAGCAAGAAGGTTCAGGAAACCAGCAACTCCTCAAGCGTCTTCTCTTAGAAGAAGATCCTTGCAAGATGGATTTCTGCCAAGACGTAAATCTGGGGGTGGGGGGAGAGTTGATTCTTTGGAGGGAGGAGGGGTACAAAATCATTGACTCACCATCTTCAGTTGTAGTGAGCCCCAGAGCCCCATTGGAGACATGCGCTCTGTTCCGCTGAGCCTGGAAGAACCTTCTGGAAACCAGAGAATCGTAAAATGTTAATGACACCAAGGCATGGGGTTGACATGGGCTGCCCTGAAGTCCTTTAGAGGGCCAAAAGTTAAGCTATACATTTCTGTGATCACACCAAGACTGTGGAACTCCCTGCCCTATGAGGCCCATCTGGTCTCCTCCTTCACCCCTTTCTAGAAGGCTGTGAAAACTCTCCAGGCCTTTATTCTGGAGTAGTGTTCCTGGGAAGCTGCTGTTACTGTATTTGATTGTTCAGTACAGTAGTCGTGATTTGCTTTGTATTTTGATTTTCAGTTGGCCCACAGGGTATAATGCCCTGAGTGCCTGCAAGTCTTTTAATTAATAACTAAATTCATTAATAAGCAAACAGCTAAAAACAAACTAGCCATAAAGTTGATATCACAGTTGGGAAGTCTATTAAAAACTGTCGCCTGCCCTCTAGGAACCGTTGAGATCTCAAGGGAATCTAAGGGGCCTGGCAGTTTGATGGAGAGCGCAAAATAACTTCTAGCAACAAAGACGGTAGAATGTGGAAGATTTGTCTGCCGGATGGGGAAGAGCGTAGTGCAGAACAAAAAATCTTTCTGATGGTGGGTGGACAGAGGTTCCTGGTATATGGGAAATTCAAAGGATGAATTGGGGGGCTCCAGTATTATGCCCTTGGATAGAGTGTCCCCACATCCCACTCCAGTTCCCAAACTAGAGATGCTGCATACTCTTTGCCCGCTCCAAACCTCCACTTCAGTCTTGTTCCACAGAGGTTAACCAGAGATTCCCTATTCTCTAGCCCTCCCTACTTTCCAGGAGAGCACCCTCCCCAATTGCCCACCTATGTCACTAAGATCATAAGAAGGTACTTGTTGGGTCAGGCCAAGGGCCCAAGCAGTCCAGCTTCCTGTATCTCATAGCAGCCCACCAGGAGCCTTAGGGAACACTCAAGACAACATGATGCCCATATCCTGTTGCCACCCCCTTGTATTCTGGCATTCAGAGATAGGCTACCTCTAAAATTCAGAGGTTGCATTATAGTCATCATGGCCTGTAACTTGCGGCTTGCATCGGCCCTAGGGTGCCCTTGGATTGCACCCTGAATAGGGGTTCTAGTATTAGCTCTGATACATGGAAAAAGAAGCTGACTCTTATTGGTTCCGTGCTGTGTCATCATAACACTTCATTAGCTCTCAGAACACTCAGTTTTAAGGAAATTCATTTTTTGTTACATAATCTCTTGTGGGTTTTTTCCTGATTATTTGCCTATAATGTTTGATAAAACACAGATAATTCAATATGGTTTCTTTCATTACATTCTGGCTTAAATTACACATCAAATAAAAATATATAGTATGATGGTAATATTCCTTTCACAATTTTGGTCACTAGTGGTGTCATTCCCCATTTGCAGGGTAGCACCTAGGGAGGCCAGCCCCCAGCTAGCTACACCACTGTGACCAGGTGCCATCACAACATCTTGTGGCAAGGAGTTCCACAGATTAATTACATGATGAGTAAATACATGGCTCTGCCACACTCCCAGCATAATACTTGCCTCCTTGCAGCTAGCTTCTTTTGCTGCCTGTGAGTACGAATACCTGAAATGAAAGAGGTAGATGAGGAGAATCTGCCAAAATATCCTTTCCCCTACAGCAGTGGTTCCCAACCTTTTTTGTACCGGGACCCCCTTTTAGGTACGACAACCTGTCAGGACCCCCCTAAGACCTAAGGCGGGATGTCATTAAGCTGGAAGTGAAATCATTGTTTTTAATATTACATTTTTTGAAAATTGGAAGAACTCCTTATCTTTTTTAGAATGTTCTGAATGCTTTGTATCTAAGAGCACAATCCTAACCTGGATTTAGGACAGCAGTTAGGCCAACAAAGTTTGGCCAGCACAAGGGACACTGTAAAGTACATTTGGACCACTCTCGGAATTGGAGAGGCCACCACACAGTTGTGTGACATCCTCCCTGACTCCGAGAGTGGTCCAAATGCACTTTACGGTGTCCCTTGTGCTGGCCAAACTTTGCTGGCCTAGCTGTGCCAACCTAACTCCAGGTTAGGATTGCGCTCTATGTGACTTTGAGTTCAGTGATTGATTCAGCACTGAGAACAACATTGCACAAAACGTATGGTGGCTTCTCCATGCCTTTTCTGATCAAGGTGGTAAAGACAAATTTTAGATAGACTTACAAGTATTTACGTTCCATTTCTCCTGTGCTGCGACTCACCCAATCATACTCATGGAAGGTGTGACATGCCCGCTCGGAAAGAGACCCAAGAGAGACTATCACATGCGCGCGCACACGCACACACGCACGCACGCGCGCGCGCGCGCACACACACACACACACACGCGCACACACAAAGACAAGCCCCTAGCCAGCTGGATTTCACATAGTTAGTTGAAGTAATCAGCCAGTCTTTGATTCTTGGTCTTTAAGTCTTCTTAGTTAGATTTCAAGGCAAAGAGAGGGATATGGAGGAGGACTTTGTCACAAAAAGAATAGTAGTGTTTTCTGAGGCCTACAAAATTATATTATATATATAGGGAGAGAGAGATATCTCTCCCTGTGTGTGTGTGTGTGTGTGTGTGTGTGTGTGTGTGTGTGTGTGTGTGTGTGTGT
>JAJKFI010000130.1:1734497-1761455 GCA_029204185.1 Lerista edwardsae | reverse complement strand
TGTGTGTGTGTGTGTGTGTGTGTGTGTGTGTGTGTGTGTGTGTGTGTACAGTATATATAATAATGTATATATACAGTATGTATATATACAGTATATATATACAGTATATATACAGGAGAGAGAGAGAGTGTAGTAATAAACATTGGAAGAACCATGTTTAGGCTAGAAGAATACTTTGCCATTGATGGGAAGATTGCCATTCATTTCTCTGATGTTGTGTTTATACTAACCACGCTTGATCCGCAGGAAACAGAAAAGGAAGCTGAAGCAGACAACCATATATCCCACGGCCACTGCCCAGATTATCCCGTGCCGGTCTCCAAAATTCAGCCAAGAAGCTTCAAGGGGAGGGGAAGAGAAAGAGTTCTGTATTTATATACACAATTATTATTATTTTGCAGTTCTAGCAGGTGCAGAAATTGAGAGTGGGCAAAGAATTCAGCATTCTGAACCTTTCAGCTTTTATTTTTTAGAAGCAAGTTTCTGGTCCTCAAAACTTTGAGGTTTGAGTGCCTGATCCAGAAGGCCCTACCCCAGGCGGTAAGTGTGTGCCGCCGGCAACAAAGTTGCGAGCGTGCCTTAAAGCAGATCTGCGACAACGTACTGCCTGCACTGGGTGCTCAATTAGCACCTGGTCCCAATGCAGGCGAATGGGCTGCCCAGTGTTCCAGCAGCACTGGCTGCTGGTAAGCCTGTTTAGGATGGGGGAGGCATTGAGGGGCAGAAACTAGGCAGGGGAGGGGCGGCCCTGCGAGGGGGGATACCTCATAGAGTTATTATACACTGGAGAAGCCATGACGTCACATTCTTGAAGCCATGGACAGAACAATATGGCTGACTCAGATCATCGCCGCGAAGGAGGAGGATTGCCGCGAATTCTTGAATAAAAATCTCCCTGCACGCGTGTAAAAGTTAATTTCAACGTCTTTAAGCATGCCTGCGTGTTCTGCATATGGGTGTGCGAATCGCTGTACGAAAAATGGGATTTAATTTCCACGGAAAGATTCATGTATTCACATTACATCGGCTCAATAAAACGACCGTTCAGTGAGTACTGAACATTAACAGAATTTGTTTTTTTTTCTTTGGGGGGGGGGTGAGTGTAGAAGTTAAAAAAAATACTCTTAATAGTCTAGACGTAAAAAAAAATTACTCTCATATTGACAACTACTTGTTTTTTTTATGGTGATATATTTATATTTTATTAAAATTTCAGTTATGGGACAGGGAAAAAAGATTACATTTATAGGAAAGGTAAGACACAGGATAGAACACAAGGTGTGTCATATTGACAACTACTTGTGTCATGAAGAGATTTTAATGTAATTTTCCTTCGCGGCGATGATCTGAGTCAGCCATATTGTTCAGTCCATGGCTTCAATTCGTGCCTATCAATTGTTAAGGCAGGGCCAGGGGTTGGGATACCTGGTGGTGGCTTCCACTGCCAAATCTTATCCCCGGCAGTGGCCCAGGAAGCACATGTGGCTGCTCAATTCACAGCAGGCAAAATAGCCGGTGGTGAGCCAAGGAACCCTAGGGGAAGGGGACAAACGTCCCCTTCTCCCAAGGAGCCTCTGGCAGCTGCCTGGCTCCTGCTGGATGCAGTGGTCACCATTTTGGTACCACTGCTCCTACGGGAACTGGGAAGTTCAGGATTGGGCTGCCCAACTCCCTGTTGCTCTTTGGACAAATTGCGTACAGATCTGCACATAAGTTTAAATCTTTTCACATGTAGAAGTTAGTATTTCACTGTGATATTTATTTATTTATTTTAAAAAAGCCCGTTCATCATCTTCAATGTTAAAAGCGATCAGCATTTGGGAATGTTTCGGATCTGATGTTTTAGATTTGAATGTTGCAAATAGGTCTATATGTCAGATGTATGCAACGACTCTTTCTGCCTAACCCCTTCACCCTCCCCTCCCTTCTCCTTACTCTGAGTCACACCTGATTTAGCTGTCACCTCCAGCCAATAGTAGCGAATCTGGGTTTGGTTCACCACCTCGCAGGTGTAGTTTCCAGCATCTCTGGCGCTCACTGAAGGCAAGAGCAAGGAGATGCCATTGGGCCTCACCCATGGCCAGGAAGAGGTGGTGCGCCACATGGTTACATTCAGCACTGTCTTCTGGCTCCGTAAATCATTCTGGAACCAGAGTAAGGAGCCACTAGTCCAGTTGTTGGGTATGGGGACGTCACAGGGGAAAGATTCTGAACGCCATTCTGAGTGGAAGAAGGCCTCTTGTCCTACAGAGGAAAGAGATGGGGAGGTGGGGAATGTGGTTGGAAAAGTGAGCCAAAGCACATTTTGGCCCAAATACAACATTTGGCACTTGCAAGGGATGTATGAGGGTGTCAAAATTTATGGGCCCTTGGGTACCAGAGGCCCTAGCTACACCATGGCCCTCACTCCCCAAATCCCCAAATAAAGAACCACTGGTTGAAAAAGTCTCTACAACTACAAACCCAGAAGTTCCTTCCCCTCCCCCTCACAGGCAAAGCCAGCAACTGTCCTTGTAAAAGTGCTTGAATGACTAGATTGTGACTATTTAATTTTATTATTATTACTATTTGCCTGTAAACCGCTTTGTGAACTTGGTGTTGAAAAGCGGTATATAAGTGCCGATTGATTGATTGATTGATTGATTTCACAGCAAAACAAAACTTAATGTGGTATCATGTGCTGTCAGTGAAGGAAAGGAGCTGTTACCGCGTGAAAGGTTGCCTTTCATTTCCTCTTGGGCGTTCTCAAGGTTGTCATTGTCACCTGAAGGAAACAGACAAGGTTTATGAAGCCACCTCCTCTTCTCAGCCTAGACAAGCTGTCCTGCCCATTTTTCTCCTTTATGGTATCTGTTTCCTTCTGAGCCTAACCACTCTCTCCCAACTCTCAGCATCCATCTTGTCCACGGGACTGCGTCTTTTCCCTTTTGGGGCTGTGTTTGGATTTGTTGCATTTGACTTAAATGATGAAGATATAATACTACAATACACATTTCACACATAAGAAATGCAGTTCCGAATACAGAAAGCTTTACCTAAACCGAGCTATATTCGGAGAACCAAAAATGGTTAAAATGTTATTTGGATCTTGTACATGGGCAAAATAGCTAGCCATGAAAGTGGCAAAAGATGAGTTGATGAAATAAATGAGATGGTTTGTATTCAATAGGGTTATATTCAAAAGGTCAGAGTGACTTATTTGCAGGAATCACTAAACAAAGTAAAGGTTACTGGAATATGGTATAGGCCCATAGGGATATGGTTTGGGACTTACAAATATAGCCTGTTTATGTAACTTGTATCGACTATAAAAATGATGGTCCTGGGCTTGGCAATTTGTGTCTGGACCCCTTTAAACCTGTAAGCAGGTCTGGTACACAGGCCTGTGAGCTAAAGTTTTATAATAAAATAAATAAATAAAATTTAAAGCTCAGACTTCATAAACTCACATTCAGCACCCAAAAGTGTCCTTATCAGATGTATGTGATGCTCTTTCAAAGCTCTTAGTACAATACAATATTGACGACAACATATAAGTGAATGCACCCTCCAGTGTCCTTCCAGTTCAGTGGTTCTCAAACGTTTTAGGTCAGGACCCACTTTTTAGAATGGCGCCCGTGTTGGGACCAGCTGGAAGTGATGTCATTAACCTGGAAGTGAGGTCATAGCCAGAAGTGACATCATCAAGCAGGAAGTGCCGTCCTTGTGACAGAATAAAATGACACTCCTGGAATGCAAACTGACATTTTTGGACTGCAGCAATTGTACATCCATGGAACATCCCTGACAGAAAAAAAAAATCAGGGCAAAATATTATGTAAAAGCATTGAACTAAAAACAATTTTTTAAAAAACCTCATAGGGACCTTTAAACAGTTAAGACTCACAAAAGGAATATAGCAAATAAAGTCTGCAGCTTCCAAGATGGCAGCTCCCAGCTTTCGGCAACCCAACTAACATCAGGTTGTGATTCGCCACATGGGTCCCGACCTACAGCTTGAGAAACACTGATCTAGTTTTACTAACACTTTTCTCCACTGTACGATGACAACCCCAACACAATAGGCCCTCACCAGTCCTGTTCCTGAACGTGTGGTTCTTTCCTGAGATGCCGTTCCAGCTGCAAGTAAACCAAACGTCCTCCTCTCTGGAGATGTTGTGGATCTGAAGGCTCCATGCGCTACCCAGACTGATGCTGGAGTGGTGGGACACCAAATGAACAGACAGCAGCTCCTTCTCAGAGGGACCAAACCAAGTCAGCTCTAGACTGCCTGAGGCTAGCATGCCTTCCAAGCTGCAGGACAGAGAAACTCTTTGTGATTCTGGGATTTGGGGAAAGAGGAAAATATGGAGGAGTTTATGGATTTATTTCATAGGTATATAGGAACATAAGAACATAAGAAGAGCCCTGCTGGATCAGGCCAAAGGCCCATCTAGTCCAGCTTCCTGTATCTCACAGCGGCCCACCAGGTGCCCCAGGGAGGCATGAGACAAGATGCTTGGATCCTGTTGCCACTCCCTTGCAACCAGTACCAGTAGCTCACTTCAGACCACAGTCAACAATCGCATTTCCAAAACCAGCCTTTTTTTCTTTGAAAAGAGAGTCGCCACCCAAAACTGATGATAGCAGGAAGTTCTTAAAACAGCATAAACACTTTTTAAAAAAAGAAACCAATTTTTAAGCAGTCATTTGAAAAGTCAAATGGCAGTACAGGTAGATGATCTTTTATCTCAACATCCAAAATCCAGGCTATTCTGAAATCCAGACATCTTTGTCCGTTTTTAAACTTTCTGCAAAAAGAAGGTGTTTTGCTCATTCACACAGGATGTAAGTTATATTCTCTGCTCTGTGGTGTGTGCCTATACAGACATTGTTGAAAAATGTCAAAGAGGCAGCAGACACCCAAATGGGTAACACTGAAAAGAGCAAGAGGAAGCATTTCTCATTGTATTTATGCAATTATGCCAAAATCCAGAAAAATCCAAAATCCAGACACCTTCCCAGCCCAAGCAGTCCAGATAAGGGACAATTTAAATAGATCAAACAGCACATAAGCAATAAGAAAGGCAACCTCAACATTTGTTTATTTGATAAATGAATACAAATAAAAAAAGTAACTTGGTAACAAAGGTGCCAGATGAACCTCTCTGGGGAAAGCATTCTGGGGTGCCATCACTAAAAAGGCCCTCTCTCTGGCCATTATCCATATCTCACTTCTTGTCAGTGCATCTAAGAAAGGACCTCCAGTTTGTATTTGGATGGGATGGGTAGAACCTTCAGAAAGTGGTCCTGCAGGTACCCAAGTGTCACATCATAAAAAGACGCTCCCCAAGCCGAAGCATGAGCTCACCCCACCCACCCTGATTCTAATGCTGCCAGCCATCAACCTGCTTCCATGACCTTTTCTGTCCCCGTGTAACCAATACTACAGTCCCTCACTGCTGATTGGATTTGAAGAAGCATTCTCAAGCCTTTCAGAGTGCAATCCTAACCTGGAGTTAGGCCGGCACAAGGGACACCATAAAGTATGTTTGGACCACTCTCAAGAGTCAGAGAGGAGAGCACGCAGACGTGCGCCATCCTCCCTGACTCCAAGAGTGATCCAAACGTGCTTTACTGTGGTCCCTGGTGCCGGCTAAACTTTGCTGGCCTAACTCCAGGTTAGGATTGTGCTCTCAGCAGAGGCAGATCTAAGGAAGGGCAAAGCTCTAAGTTTTGCAAGAAGCCTTCCCTTGCAGTGGAAATCACTCCTCTCCTGCACCCTTTTAGCCAATCCTCACAGGGAAAAGCAACATCTTGGCGTTGCTTACTGGCTACAGCAGCAAGGGAGAGATGGAATTTACATGACAGGGTAAGGCTCCTTGCAAAACTTAAAGCTTTGCCCTCCCTGTAGATCCTCCTCTGGCTCTCAGACAACAATGCCTTCCAGCATGGAAGCTTGCCTGCCCGGGAGGTTGGGCTGTGGTGAGAAACAGGAACTCTGCATATGTTCAGAGGCATTCCTTTCCACCGCTACCACTTCACTGCTACCCTAGTTGGCTCCCTCACCCCATCTCTGTCTCACACGTATCTGAAGTCCGTCCTCATCCACCCCACTTCCCTGCCATTTCCTATCACCCCCCACCTTTGGGACCTACCTATGGCATGGACGACTTGTGTGGGCTCTCCTGACGCTCCTGCGGCTGCTCCCCAATCCAGCCACAACACAAACAAGCAATGCAGAGCGGGCACCATCGCCTCCTTCCAGCGCACCAGCCCCTGGGCAGCAGGGCAGAGTGAGGCCCAGGCAGCCCAGAAGGGACAGTCAGTGAACCAGTAGCTGCTTTTCTCAGAAAAGGGGGGCTCTGGAGCGTGAACTTACCAGCTATGTCCCCTGAGGGCGGAGCAGCTGCCTCAGGGGAAGGAAGGAAGGGTGGCGCGGGGAGGCCGAGGCCGCTTTAGCGCGAAATGATTGAAAATGGAACCTGTGGCCTCAGAGCACCTGGTGGCCAGGCAAGGCGTACTTATTTACATGGTTATTCATGTACATTCACTGTCACTGCATTTCTCTGCAAACTTTCTGCCAAGACGGTTGGCAGCCTGGAGTGCCCAAACAAGCAAGCAAACAGGCAGAAGAATAAAACAGCACACCCAGTGATGTCATGCAGGGGGAATGTGGGGGAACTCAGTTCCACTAGTTAAAATTAGGGCTGACTCCGCCCACTTCACTCTCCCTCCTCCCCCCTCCCAATTCCTCTGCAAAGAGCTTTTCTTCTTGGTTGGCCGGCACTCAGAGGGTTAAAGGGAGCGACTCCGGATTCCTAGGGGGGCGAAGGCAGGGGGAACGGACCAGAACGGGTGCCGACAAGTGCCAATCAAAAATGAGTTCCTATTCCTAAATCATTTGAATGACACCACTGAGCACACTTCTCTCTCAGTCCCATTAGTGGTCTCTTCAGGAGCTGCGGGGGGCAGGGGGGGGGCTCAGATCAAGGCTCCTTGTCTTCTGCCCATCTGTCCCCCAGGGCATGCAGGCCTTTAAGCCCCCCTTGGGAAGGTGGGCGCGCCCAGCTGATTTCAGTTAGCCAAGGAGGCCCTGTTAACACTGCCAGGATTGCTTCCAGTAATTGTCTCCAACAGATGGATAATGATTCCTGAAGAACAGGGGCATCCCTAGAGGGGGGCAAGGTGCTACATTTTGCAAGGCACCCTTACCTTGCTGTGTCAACTGCTCCTCTGCCCAGACATGTCGTGTAGCGGATACACGGGGGTACGCGCGTACCCGTTCCTAGGAGTAGGGCTGGCCCCGCCATTCGCCCGCCCACTCATAGACTCCGTCGGTGCTCCGCTCCGCCCCCTGCAACATTTGAGTTGCCTGCACGTTCTCAGAGCCAGGCAGGCAGGCAGACAGCGGAGCGAGGGAGACCGATGGTAGCAGCAGCATGAGTAGGTAGGCTGCCTGGGGTTCCTGGGGCGGTTCCTGGGTTCCGGCTGTGACCTCACTTCCGGTGGGCGGGCCCCAACACAAGTGCCAATCAAAAGTGAGTACCTATTGCTAAATCATTTAGATGCCATTACTGCCTCTGCCTTGCCATCTCAACCAGTCCTGGTGGCAAAAGCAACACCTTCACATTGCTTTTGCCGCCAGGACTGGCTTTGATGCCAAGGGAGAGAAGTGGCTTACAAGGCAAGGTAAGATGCCATGCAAAATTACGCCCCCCCCCTTCTAGGGATCCTACTGTTGAAGACTCCAGGCCAGTCTTGGAGGGTTGGCAGCCAGCCAGGCGGGTCTGTGGGGCTTCACCAATGCTCTGTGAGGATATGCCGGGGGGGGCAATTGCCCCAGGCACTGCCCATGTCAGGCCTTGTGTGGTGCACTGAAAGTGTTCGGAAGGCTTCAGAACACCAGTAAGATAACGCTTCCGGTTTTCGTTGGCAAACCAGAAGTATTGTTCAAAAGCTTCAGAACGCTTTCGGTGCACAACGGGAGCCTAAACTGAATGGGGGGTGGCACACGGACCAGAGACGCACAACTGCACATACCCCTGCCTACTGAGGCTGCTGTCTCAAACACACTTGCTAGAGGGCAAGCCCCATTGTCCACGATGGAGCTACATTCCATGTAACCATGTTTAAGGATCACACTGCAAAATAATCTCGAAAGCAGCTATTAAAATGTGGGGTGGGGGAAGCTGCTGAAAATTGTTCTGAGAACATGGGGTAGAATGGGAGATATCCACTATGCAGAGACCTTCAGAATGGCACCTGCGACGAGCAATGACCCTTTAAAATGGCGGGCAGAAGCATCCATTGGCCATGTTTATGGGGGTCCATGCTGGTCAGAGATGCCATTCTGAAGGTTCCTGCAGCCTCTGGAAGGTCTCTGCACCATTCAGATCTTCTGACACTTCCTGCTACACTCTGTTGGCTTCCTCAGAGTCTCTGCTGGATTCTTCTGATAGCAGATAAGGTCCCCCATGCACCTAACCCAGTGGTGTCTTCCGCAAATGAACAACCGGGACGCTGGGCGGGACGTAGGCAGGACTTCTGCGTGATTGGCAGCCCATCCTAGTGTTCTGCAGCTGTCCTGGCCTCGGGGGGGGGGGCTCCCGTTCGCCGCGGGGGACAGATAAGGGTCACGCTGGGTGCCTGGGCGACAGGACAGCTGCGGAACGCTACAGACGGGCAGCCAATCACGCAGAAGCCCCGCGTATGTCCCGCCCAGCGTTCCGGTTGTTCATTTGAGGATAACACCACTGACCTAACCCCATTGATCCCCTAGGATCAATGATTTGTCATCTGCAAATTCACTATCCACGAGGATTTCCCTAGCAGATAATGGGGACTGACTGTAACTTAAGACAGAGGACTTTGCTGTTGGTGCTGCAGCTCATCTCCAGCCTTGGAGAGAGGAGATCAGATGGGAGGCTGCAAGAGGAGCAAGCCCTATGACCCAGCCAAAGCTGTTGAAGTCTTCCTTGCCATGTCAATAAACCACGGCAGGTCCCTGGGGATGGGGGCTCATAAACAGGCCTTGCAGCTGCAGCCCTGAGCAGAGGGGTGTGTGGGCATGGCACTAACAGCCAGAAACTGAAGCTGAAACTAGATATGACATGGCACAAGCCAACCTAGGTTGTAATGAATACCTACAGAGAGGGAGGCAGGGGGGATTTCAAACGCAGCATGGGCAGACTGAAAGGAGAAGCTGAATTCAACCACTTTTCTTCCGGAAATTGCTTTAAAAAAACAACTATTTTTCTACCCCAAAGAGTTTACGTCCAGTCACAGAGCCCTCTGGAAAGAACATACGAAGAGCTCCGCTGGATCAGGCCAAAGGACCACCTAGTCCAGTTTCCTGTATCTTACAGCGGCCCACCAGATACCTCAGGGAGTACACGAGACAACAAGATACCTGCATCCTGATGCCACTCCCTTGCACTTGGCATTCTGAAGTAGCCTGCTACTAACGTAAGGAGTTTGCACAACCCATCATGGCCTATAGATCCCATTTTACTCCAGAAATCTGTCCAATCCCTAGGCCAGATGCCATCACCACCTCCTGTGGCAAGGAGTTCCACAGATTAATTACCCACTGGGTAAAAAAGTATTTCCTTTTATCCGTTCTAACTCTCCCAATGCTCAATTTTAGTGGCTGTCCACTAAATAGCCCAGTCTGCACTTTTTAAAAAGGTGCTTTAAAATGAGTGAACAATTGGATATATAAAGTGTAACTAAGATTTAAGCTTATTTTGCATTTTCGACCTTCCTTTCATCTCACTCTGCATGTTTGGAATTTGCTGCCTCAAGAAGTGTTGGGTTTGATGGCTTTAAAAAGAAGATTAAACACATTCCTGGAAGATAAGTCCTTAGCATGTTGGATATGTAGAACCTCCAGGTTCAAGGGCAGTATACCATTTAATACTAGATGCTGGGGAGCAACAGTGGGAGAAGGCTATTGCCTTCATGTTTGGTCAAGGTGGGAGATGGGAAGTTGGTCTCATCCTGAAGACAGTTTTGTGGTGTTATATTTTTGTGTCATAGGAATTTGACTGCAACCCAGTCTTGACATAGGAATCAGATGACAGGACTGGTTCAGATTATTACAGGACTGGTTCAGATTATTATAACCTCAAAATTATCATTCCTACTGTCTAACAAATGAAGTTGCACAAATCTGGAAAAAAAATTCAAACTGCATTCCAAAATGAAAAACATTTTCAACTCACAGTGGGCAGGGGTGCACGTCCCAGGCATCCCACCTTAATGTTTGTGCTGGACTCCTTAATTACTGGTTTTAGACGCCAGCAGAGGACTGTGTTTAGTCTGAAACTGGGCAGGTTCTGGGGTGGGGCTTATGGATTTCATGAAGGACCCCCCCCCCTACTTTCCTCATAATTCGTGCACTGACATCACGTCCAGTTTGTATCTCTGCAATATGGCCCATGAAGACGTATACCTTTGTTAGCCCAATAAGATTCAGAATCCATTTCATTTTGTTTTTGCTTCCACTGTTATGCAAGGGACAGCAATTTTAAAAAGTCAACTTCCACAAAAAAACAAGACAGAAACGTTTGCTTGCCTTTTACTTTTGTCCCAGACAGAGTGGAACTGTCTCTTCCACTTTGCATACAGCATACAAATATGCTGTACTTTGCAACTTAAATAGGGAAATAATGCCCCTGTCTCCAGCATCACGAGACACTAGGGCCTGATCCTATCCAAATTTCCAGCACTGCTGCTGCTGCAATGCAGCCCCAAGGCAAGAGAACAAATGTTCCCTTACCTTGGGGAGGCCCCCATAACTACCCTCCCTCCACAGGATCCAGTGCACACCCCATTGGCACGGCTACATCAGAGCTGAAAAGTTGGATGGGATTTGGTCCTAGGCTAGCACATTCAGATTGTCAAGAATGGCACAATGCTTTGCTTGCTTGAGTTAAGAAGTGATGAAATGGCTAATTTAAAGTACGGGGCCTCATCATGACAGCTGAGCTCCTATAGCCATCTCCCACTGAGGCAAAAAAAACAAAAACTATTTGCAATATTTGCAAAAACAAATGTATTCTAAACAGTGAAATGTGGGATTAAAAAATCCCAAATAAAGATGGGGTATTTTAGCCTATGCACATGTTCGGAGAAGCAAGTTCCATTGATTTTAACAGGGAAATTTGCATACAATTGTTTAGGTATATTGATATACAAATAGGTGCATATTGTTGCTCAGTCAACCCTCAAGAAACATGATGACCTATAGATGTTAACATGTGCCCCTAGGCAAATGTCTCAGTTTGCCTCCTCCTGAACCTGCTTTTTCCTCTTCCCCGCTAAGGCCCTTTGAAAAATGTTGAAAAAGCAGCATTGGAATGCTCCTACTGATGAGATCGCCACTCCTGCTGTGGGAGTCCTGGACTTCACCCCTGGGGTCAAGAATTAGACACTTTGTTCAATAATATTGATGGCTAATTAAGTTGATGCAAATCATCAACATGCTTGATTTTTAATTAGGCATGGTGAGAGAGGGGCCAATGACTGAATTTATCAAGGAGAAGGGCAGCAGAAAACCAAAGAGTGAGTGACAGAGAAATGGAGGATGCAAAATTCTACGCCACAATAAGATGGAGGATGCTGGCAGTGGCGTTTCTACAGGGATGGCAAAGCTCTAAGTTTTGCAAGAAGCCTTACCTTGCAGTGGAAATCACTCCTCTCCTTTTAGCCAATCCTCACAGGGAACAGCAACATCTTGGCGTTGCTTACTGGCTACAGCAGCAAGGGAGAGGAGGGATTTACATGACAGGGTAAGGCTTCTTGCAAAACTTAGAGCTTTGCCATCCCTGTAGAAACGCCTCTGGATGCTGGAGCTATAGTTTGCTTATCATCCTATCTGGTGGACCTAACACAGGAAGCCAAAAGGTCTGGAGGAAGTGGCTTGTCCTTGTACCTCACTGAATTGGCCTGAATAATCTGACCCATTCTTGTATCCCAATGAGTTCACTTCTATTAATAGCCTCTTCCTCTGTCCTTTAGTCCAGAAGGATTCAGTACTCCCTCCCTGTAACCTATCTTTTTTTTTTTTTCATTTCTTCCTTCCCCTTTTGGTGCATTTCCAAGCAAACAGCCTGCTCTCTGTAGCAGTAATTATTCACCCTGCAAGACAGAGGGAAATTCAGGGCAAAGGAGGTGATATAAAATAGTGCAGGCATTCAGAGGAAGCAGTGGGTGCATCATTTTATACTTTTATTGATTTTAGACTGTTTCCCATCATTGCACCTCCAGGAAAAGCTGCAACTGTTGAATTTCTGCCTGCCATACAACTGCTAGGCAAAGAAGTGACAAGTCTAATCATAGAAACATAGGAACAGCCCCACTGGATCAGGCCAAAGGCCCATCTAGTCCAGCTTCCTGCATCTCACAGTGGCCCACCAGATGCCTCAGGGAGCACACAAGAAACTTGCATCTCACTGCCACTTCCCTGCATCTGGCATTCTGAGGTTGCCTATTAACCTTTGCACCCCCCTAAGAAGACATGTGCATATTTCTGCAGGCAAACCAAAAAAGTTCTCCATCATTATTCACTAGTCAGGAAAACACATAGATGCCAGTGGTTGGAAATTACAATTGAATCATAAAGTGGAAATATTAGAATTAGTCTGAAGTCCTATACCTGCTTACATGAGAGATGGAACTCCATCGCTATCAATAGGACTTACTTCGGAGAAAATGTTCAGGATAGAAGCATGAATGTGAAATACAATGTCATTTCAGATATCTAGCTTTCGGGACACAACGTGCTGTCTTGGAATTCACTTGCCATCTTCTGTTTATCTCCTAAAGAACCAAAATATTGCTGCAGGAATGGGATTGGATGCTGTGAATGAACATGGCAGACAGACCCTGACACAATGCTTAGCTAGTTGCCTGGAGTGGACAAAAGAGGGTTAAGCAAACGTTAAATGAATCAAGAAACTGCTTGAACGGGAACCCCCAATATTTTATCTCAAACTCTAAGGGTGGGTTGCAATAGTTTTAAAACAAATATATAAAAATTGAAAAATGAGATTTTTTAATTTAAAAAATCCAAATAAATATAAAAGGTATATTAGACTGCTAGCCTATGTATATTTACTCAGACGTCCTACTGTGTTCAATACAACTTCTGTGCAGGTAAATTTGCCTACAGTTGTAGGCTCCAGAATTACAAAATGTCTCTCAGGCAGCCCTTGGGAAAGATGATGGCCTGCCCATAAACGTATGCTGCCCCTAAGCAAATTTCTCAGTTTGTTTCCTGCAGAGCTTGCTGCTGCTCTGCTAAAATCCTTTCAAAAGTTTCAAAGGCTGCACTGAAGCATTCCTCCTGATTCTGTCCCCCAACTAACATCCCCTTGACTACACCCCTGCTTGCAAGTAGCATCGGCTAATGAGCAAGATCTTTAAATGAAGTTTGATAGGCTTCCAGATAGGTTATTCAAGATAGGAACACGTACCAGAAGAAAACGCTTTAATGAAGATATTTAAAATTATTTTGGAGGTTATAATTTTAATAGGGCGTGTCAAACTCCTACATCTTGAAATTTACCACTACCCCACATGCTACCTAACCACCTAAATGCTCAAATCTGTATATTTGTAAATAAAGCAAATATTACAAAGAAGCTGTGAACCGCCGGTGATTTCTCCTCGAAAGGAATGCCAAATCCAAGGAATGCTATGCGCTTGGAATTTTGCATTGCTCAGCAAAGTGGGATACAAGCATGTAAATATATATATTTTATTTCTGGTGCCTTCCCTAACTCTAGAGTCAAAGACGCCAAACATAGTCCATCTTTGAATTTTGCAACCCAAAGGCCAAAAGCAAAGTTGTTTTCCACAGACGTCCTCTAAGCATCCGAGAATGGGCCTGGCCAGCTACACTCACCTGGAAACTTGGCCAGGGCTTGAATCATGGAAGAAAAGGGAAATGGGCTTAATGATATCCACGTGTTCTGACTCTCCCCAATGTAACCAAATTCCCGCCAAGATCAGTCTTCTGAAAACATTAGTGGGGGGGGGGAGTTTGCTACAAAAGGTGAACCAGAGTCACATCTGTATCTTGCTTAGAATTTGAGCACGGGCAGAAACAGCTTTGATCTCGCCCCCCTCCCCATTTGACCAAAGGAATGAAGGAAAAGCCAGATGCCAGACAATCCAGTTAAGAGTTTATCCTTTAATATCAATAAATAAGCAGCAAGAAGAATCTCTTCATTTCCTCCAATCTGAGGAGTCTCACTTGTTTGTTTGTTTTTCCCTAACAAAATGTTTCCTTCTGTTTATGTGTGCATTAAAAAATCCAACCCCTGGCTTGAGGTGGGTTCTAGTCGTGTGAAGAGGGGGAACGAACATGGTTGGTGTGGGCGCTAATGCAGAAAGCCGTGGGTTTTTTTTTGAAGGTTCGGGGGCGAGGATGGGCAGGTGGCTCAAAATGTACAGAAGCCAAGTAGCAAGTGATGCTTGGGGGGGGCAGGGGGGGAAGCAGCTGGCAGGGAACACGGCAGGGCAGGTGCCGGTGTCGTGGCCCACACTGGTAAGTCCCCAATAAAGGAGGCACAGAGGGTCTGTGGGAGAAGAAGAATGGCTATTAAATAAAGGAAGGGGCACAGAAGCAGAGGTGGGAGCGGCAGACATGGCGGGGGGGAAGGAAGTAGGGAGGTCTTCACTGTCGGGATGAAGAGGTTATTTCCTTGATGACTCAAAGGTTCACTTCCTCATCCGTTCTTCTAAACCAACTGTAAAAGGGGGAAGAGAAAGAGAAAACAAAAATGTTAGGGGGCAGAGAAATGAAGAGTGCAGGGTTCCATCTGCAGTGACATAAGCAACCTAAAGCAGGTCCTGGCCTCAAGTCAATCAATGTGAGTAGCACACTGGCATGAGGAACAATGGCTTGCCCCAGCGGCTGTCCTCAACTCATCTTTCTGGCCAGGAGCTCTAACACAAAGGGCAGCAAATTTGTTCGTACAAAGCTGTACATCTTTCTCACTGGGTTGGCCTCTGATATGCCTCTTAGGCAGCCTTCTTTTAATTGCTCTTAGGAATGCTCTCGTGCTCTTAACACCTGTATGATGGGCACAGCGAGGCACTTTCCTCATCACTACAGCAGCATGTGAGGGGAAAGGTCTCACCTGTTGAACCTCTGCCTGGCACACGGCTCTGCCAAGTGCCAGATCTTTACCAGAAAAGGATGTTGTGTCAATTTGTGCACCCCTTTCTTTTCCTAAAGTCCAGGAAGCTGATGAAGCTCAACATACAGAGAGGGAAGGGAGCACAGCCCCCTTACCTTTTGTGAGCCCTTTATCCCCTCTTAGCTACTATTTTTAAAAGGCTATGGGGTCTATGAGTTGGCTAATATTAGGGGGTGGAGTTTGTAGATTATTAGTACAGTACTACCCTTACTCTTCCCACAGAGTTTCAGCCAAAGTGAAAGCTTAGAATAAAAGGCAATAGATCTTTCAGATGCATTGACTGGAGAAATAAATTAGTTACGTTGTTATTTTCCAGGATACACATCCTCTTTGCCAGAACCCATTGTTCCACCTTATTTGAGAGGGCTCAGGCCAACAGAGATGCATAGTACTCAAGTAACAGCTTTGTAATGAGAGAGAGAGAGAGAGAGAGAGAGAGAGAGAGAGAGAGAGAGAGAGAGACTCATGACCTTTCAAAACTCATAATTCTGGTTTAAAATGGGCCTACAGTCCCATTTTCACCCCCAGTTCATAAAACCACTTAGGTTTATGACTCACTTGCAAGTGAGCAGGCTTACAATTGCAGATTTAGGGCCCAACTAGATGTTAGCAAAGGTATGGCCGCAACTCAACGTGCATTGGCATCATGGGGAGAGCAGCAGAACTTACAGGGTGGAATTGGAAGGAGGGAGCCGGCTTAATGCCTCCTGCACCCTCACATTGTCCCCTGCAACCCCCTTCCCCTTGGCCATTTTTCTTCCCCAGTCGGACTCACATCCCCCGAGGCCCAGTTTGGAGAACCAAATTAAAAATTGCCTGGTGGTGTTGCATTTACAGGAAGAATTGTCAACGCACCCTGCAAAAGCTTCCCCCCCTCTGCTAGTTTCTGCATTCACTTTATGAAGGAAATGCCGAAATGCAAACCCTTCATAACATCTAGTTTGGCCCCATTACAGCCTGACTCTAAGCATGTTTGTTCAGAAACAAGTTCTATAGATTCAGGGCACAATCCTAACCAACTTTCCACTGCCAGGGTAAAGGCAATGCAGCCCCGCGGCAAGGGAACAAACATTCCCTTACCTTGAGGAGGCCTCCGTGACTTCTACTCCACTGCAGGATACAGCACGTGCCCCATTGGCACTGCTATGCCAAAGCTGGAAAGCTGGTTAGGATTGCGCCCTTAGTGGCATTTTCTTCCTGGGAACAACACTAAAGGCTGGAGCCTGAGAGGAATGCTGGGTCAATGGGAAAAGATAAAACCTTTGGGATATTCACTCACCTGGTTCCATGCATGCCAGCCAGACTGCGAGGCCCCCCAACACAGAGAAGCTTTCCCCACTGAAAACACTAGCCTTACGCCACTGCCATCTCTTCTTTGCTCAGCTGTCCGCAGTGTAGAAAATGGCAACAGCAAGAGCGACAGCCCCGAGGAAGGGGAAGCCCTGAGCTCAGCTCACTCCGAGCCCCTCCAGCAAATGTGAGCCAAGCAATTGCTCATAGATGACGACTGGCCAGGCATGGCACAGTACAGGGCAACCAACAGCAGGCAGTGAAGAGACACTGACAAGCAGACCAGGCTGGAAAAGCTCCCTGTTCTTTGTATACAGCACAGCTAGCTAAATCATGGCTTTGTTTCAAACACAGTTGAAGTAACAGGAAGGAACTGAAAAACACGATGAGGCCAAACAGGCTCCTTAAGTGTGTGTGCAGTTCAGTGGACAAAGCACCAAGGAACTGAGGGGGCAGAATATATTCAGATGCCATAACTGGCTCCTTCACTAGACACAAGGATGCCTCAAATTTGAGAGCCCAAATTCAGAGTTCTGTGTTCTAGATTTGAGGAGTTCAACAAGTGGGTTGAAAATTTTAAGTCAGCATTAAAAAAACAAAAGTGACAGAAAAGATCTGATAGTTTCTACTTAGAGGTATCACTTCTGAGAAAACCAACACCCCAAAGGGATAACACTCCAGCAGTTTTCAAACTGAGCTCCGAGGAACCCTGGAATTTTTGCAAGTTTCTCAATGAGGAGACCTATATGTATGGACAAAATTCCCCAAGTGACACATTACCAATCTTCCCTCACAAGGTGTAGCTACTGGGGAGCATTGACTCAATTGTACACATTAGGGGGAAGATGGGGCCTGACCAGAGCCCAAAAGGAACAATTTTCTGTCCTAGAGCAGCAATTTTGAATTTCTAGGGATTCAGGACCCACCATTAATCCCACCCTGCAGCATGGGACCCAGTTTTAGTTTTAACATTGATATATCCCTGAAAGCAGTGATGTCATGCAGGGGGAACCCAGGGAAACTCAGTTCCCCTAGTTAAAATTAGGGCTGACTCCGCCTACTTCACTCCCCCCTCCCTCCTCCCAATTCCTCTGCAAAGAGCTTTTCTTCTTGGTTGGCCAGCACTCAGAGGGTTAAAGGGAGCGACTCCAGATTCCTAGGGGGGCGAAAGGTAAAGGTTTCCCCACGACCAAATGGTCTAGTTGTGACCGACTGTAGGGGGCGGTGCTCATCTCCGTTTCTAAGCTGAAGAACCGGTGTTTGTCTACGGACTAGCTTCCATGCTCATGTGGCCAGCATGACTATACGCCGTTGCACATAGAACACCATTACCTTCCCACAAAAGTGGTACCTATTTATCTACTTGCATTTTTAGTTGCTTTCAAACTGCTAGGTTGGCAGGAGCTGGGACAAGCAACAGGAGCGATCACTTTGTTGCGTGGTCTCGAACTGCCAACCTTGCAGTCAACAGCTCGGCGGTTTAACCCGCAGCACCATCACGTCCCTTATATAACCCTTGCAGCTTCTCATATTTGTACTTAGCTTCCAAAACATCCACAAGAATCGTCTTTGCTCACAGTCTTCAAATTCCTTCCTTAAACTGATTTTTTTCTTTGAAACCTTTGGTATCATGCCTTAGTCCCCATTCTGTACACAAACTATGTTTACATACGGGAAACAGAAAGAATCAAATGTGCTTCTCCTGTCTACCTCTGTCTCTGCCTTTTCCTTTGTATTGTTCTCCCCCCCCCCATGTCAATTTCTAGATTGTAGGCTCTTTGGGGCAAGGAGCTATCTTGTCACTCTATGTAAAGCACCATGTAGAAGGATGGTGCTATATAAATAAACATACTATCACCCTATCCCCCATTTTTATCCTCTGTTTGACTGTCTTAGGGCAAATCAACATACAGTCCTAATTGTCATTGCTTCTCCTTCAGGAATCTTGAGAATTGCTGTTCTATGGTATGTGTGTATGTGGAGAGACTGGTATGTTCCTTTAAGGGAGAAAGTTTGAAAACCACTGGAATAAGTACTTCAAATAGTTCCTAAGCCTTTAAAGCAATGGGGATCATAATCTTCCTTTGAGCAGCCAAGAATAAAGCAGGAGTCTGCCTTCTAGGAAGTGTTTTCTCTCCCTTGCCCCATCAACCTACCAGGCCCTGAGCTGCCCCAGTGTCCTGAACTGCCCCAGCTGCAGCAATAAGACTCTTCAAGCGAAGAAAAAAGAGACACCGTCCCAACCTCCAACTCCCCCACAGGTATTGCAGATTCTCCCACACAGATGGACAAACAGATAGGATAGGGCATATCTGAACAAGCAAGGCATGCGGTCAAGGGCTTTCAGATACCTGGGAGGCAGGATACAGGAGAATAGAGGGGGAAGGAGTTTATGCTACAGAAAAGGGAAAGGATAAAAGAAACCAGAGTTAATAGACAGTGGGAAGAGTGCGGGCAAGGTGGGAAAGAAAGGGGATTAGTCTGGATGGAATAATGGAATGGATAGATGGAACAATGCATAGATAGATGGCAACCCATCAAGGGAACTGGTACTACTTAGGGACACAGGATATAGAAGAGGGCTCAGGAGTTGTAGTTCTCCTCTCTCCTTTCCGTTAACATACCACACTTGCAAATGTTTGGGGATAAGCTAAGAGTCCTGTGGTTACCCAAGTTTCTTGCATCCCTGTTCTAACCTGGTGGCCCCCACTCCATTTTCAGATAGAATGTAAGATAATCCCAGTATGCAAGGATGCCCAGCCACCTATTCTCACATAGGTTATGACTCCTCTATGAGAATTTCTCTAGAGAATCTCTAATTTCTAGGGACTGACATGAAATTCTCAAACCCCTGGTACTGCACTGAGAAACTACTGCAGTTCTGAGAAGAGATTATCAAAGAGGATCGCCAAGGAAAAGCCCGAGTGATCAGACTCTTGAGATTTCCCCAGCCCTCTATCTAACATGAGTTGCCTTGGATGGGTGCAGATGGAGGTGATGGGGGGGGAATAATGAAAGACAGGGGAAAATCAGAAGAGATGAAAGGAAAGGGATAGCCAACAGCTACTCGTATCCTCAAAGATTTTTTTAAATATTGTTCTGCAATTATTCTATGGAAGGGGAAAGTGGTGAGGACTGGGAAAGGGACAGGGGTCAGAACCAACCCTGGGAAGGGTAGGGAAAGGAGGGAAGAGGGGGTCAAGATTGTAGCTTACCCTCCAGGTAGTTCCGGGCAACGAATTTGAGTATCTCATCCAGAAAGATGACGGGCAAGGATATCTTCAGCACCATAAGCCAGTGGTGAAGGCCCAAATGTGTCAGTTTGAAGATCATCTGGGAAGGACAAAGAGAGACGTCACTATTTGTCCCCCAAACCCAGCTCCCCACCCAAGAGGCATAGCAAAAAAAAGGGGTTCTCTGGAAAATCAGATATAAATATCACAGAATATACATGGGACTATATGTATACACCATGATCAGTGGGAATGCCTACTGGAATTGGAAGTATTTGAAGCAAAATGAGAATCACAACATTGGAGCATGTGTTTGGGGCTTCGATGCCCTAAATAGAGCCATGCCCCACCCACTGATGAAAAGAAGCAGAATTATGGAAAACTAGCTAATTATGCAAGTGTGCTCACTTCCCAGCATTTATACACGTTGCAGAATTTGAATTGCCAGAGGATGTAGAATTTTCCTTTTTTTTTTAATGCACAAAGGAGACACAGTTCTGAGTATATACAGATGAAACATTCGTATCACCTACTGCAACCCAAATATAATTCATCTTGAATGCCTCTAGTGGCACATTGCAGCTGCCAGCCATCTAATGTTGAAGGATGAGACATCAAGAGATGTATATGCAGGTGTGACATGGCCTTGAAGGGGAACTGGGGCTATGGTGGTGGAGTAACACTTACAGGCATGGGATCAACGTAGAGGATGACAAAGTGCAGAGACATGGAGAGGCAGATAGATCCCAGAAGCCAGATATTCACCCAGGGGGGCATCCGAATCAAGGACTGGTTCTCTGACAGACTGTGCAGGACAGAGAAGGAGATGGTAAGGTTTCAGTCATTTGTGTTTTTAAAGAGAGAAAAAAAAAAGCCCTTTAGGATTGACTATAAAAAATAGAGTCTGGCTATGTAAGCACCAGCTGGGGTACAACTCTCTGGTGCACAGAAGCAGATCTAAGGGAGGGCAAAGCTCTAAGTTTTGCAAGAAGCCTCACCTTGCAGTGGAAATCACTCCTCTCCTGCACCGTTTTAGCCAATCCTCACAGGGAAAAGCAACATGTTGGCGTTGCTTACTGGCTACAGCAGCAAGGGAGAGGAGGGATTTACATGACAGGGTAAGGCTTCTTGCAACACTTAGAGCTTTGTCCTCCCTGTAGATCCGCCTCTGCTGGTGCATGAGGGGTGGTTGCTCAGGAGACCACAAGATACCAAGACTTGGAAAGCTGAAGTCCTGATGAGTAACAGGTAGGGCTGGGCATAATGCTGTGATAAAGGGTGCAGGTTGTGGTACTAGAACTGCAGGCATGGTCTGAGGGCATTAAGGCTGACATTTCGCAGAGACAAACAGTAGGCTAGTCTGGCCAGCTTCTGGATGGGTGACACCAAGGAACGCCACAAACGGTGCTTTATGTTTCCTGATGAAACAAAGGGTTGGATACAATTAAATATTCAGTTTTCATTTAAATGGTCAAAAATTCATTGACATCTAGCCTGGTTATCACAAGATCTTTTATTTCAAGAGGAGCTGGATAGGAAGATGCACCTGCAAGGGTGTGTGCCACACCTACTACTGCAATCTCAAAAGCCAGAGAGGCAACTGAATGAGGCATGAACAACACATGATGTTTTCTGTGTGATGGTTTTGTCTCTTTTACTTTTGTGTAACAGGTATGGGGGCAAAACTCAGATTGAGGCCATGGCACAGAAATAGAGGGTATGTAACCCTTCACCTCTGTGCAATTTTCTCACCAAAAACAAGCCCTTGAAGAAACTACATACCCCTTAAAACAACATTTCCTATATTGTACCGATTTTCAGTGGGGGAGGACCTCAATGCTTTGTACAAGTCCTTGCTCCTCCCCATGATAAGCAAAATAATTATGCAAATTAGTGAACACAGCAGACTAAATTATGCAACCTCCGCACATTTTGTTGGCGTCTTTTAATTTCATATTTTGGGCAGGTTGCAGAATCCAGCTTTTAAGAATTTTACTACCAAAATCTCTCTTGTTTTTGGTTAATAAGGTGTATTTTGTTGTACTGGCAATCATCTATAATAAACTGTAATACTATTTGTGTGGTACATTGTATGTGGGTTGCTCGAACTGAGCAGAGAAAGGCTTGTGGGTTGTGGCCATGGATAAGAACGGGGAGGGGCGGATTTATTGAAGAACCTCCAAGGCTGCTTTGTGGCTGTTGTAGCTGCTCATGCCCCCTCCCATTCCTGCCCTTACCTGTTGAGTGCATTGCACATCTCAATAGTGACCAGGACAGACAAAGCCATGGTCATTGGGACAGGAGACTCAAAGATTTCACAATCCAGACCTTCAAAATGAGGATTATCTTCTGTGCATTGCATGAAATGGGACTGAAGGGCAGAGAAAAACAGAGTAAGAGAACAATGTTTATTTGTTTATCATTATTTATTAGAAGAATTTATACCCCGCCTTTCCTACGCCAAAGCAAATGCCCAAAGCGGCTTACAGAGAACAAATCACAACGTAACCATAATAAGTAAAACGTAAGTAAAACACATTAAAACAGCAACAAGAATAAATCACAACGTAACCATAATAAGTAAAACGTAAGTAAAACAGCAACAATTAAACATTAACAGAAACACCAAGAGTGAACAGGAAGGAAAGCTAGACCCAATTCTCCACATCAGGACGCATTGGCCAGGGGAGTGAAACAGACTATGACCAGTGGTGGGATTCAAATGAATTAACAACCGGTTCTCTGATGTCATAGCCAGAGCCAAAAAAAAACCCTGAGGGGCAGAGGACAGACAGCCACACAGTCATCCAAAGACCAGACGAAATAGGTATGATTTGTTTAATTCTTAATTCTTCTGGTAGGGAATTCCATATTTGTGGAGCCGCTACAGAGAGAGCTCGTCCACAAGCTGCCACCCCTTTAACTTGGGACAGAGGGGGCACTTGAAGGAGAGCCCTTTTAGATGATCTAAGAGGGCAAACAGGTATGTATGGGAGAAGGCAGTTAACAGGCAATGCTGAGGCCAAGAAATTCCCTGCTCCCTATACAACACCACTGAGCTCACTCTCACACATACACAGTACAGCCAACTTCTTTGCATTTAAGTGTTAAAATTGCCCAAACTTACCAACTGGTGGTAGGACACGGCAGGTCCATCCTCAGCATAAATGAACCACCAAGCGGCGGCACCAACAGTGGCAGCTCCGACATAACCTGTAGACAATGAAAGAGGAAAAATTGCTGCAAATGAAGGAGGGGACAAACAGCAGAGAAAACGTGCCCCAGGGAGCAAGCTGCAGGAGAACTGGAAAGGAATGAGTTGGGAGGTTTGTGCTCAGATTGCAAGAAGCCGCACTGAACCGTAATGGAAGCATCACATTACGTTAAATATGAGCTGCTCTATGCCAGGGCATGTTCTGAGAGGCAGAGACGGGGCTCTGACAGAGGGCTGCTGCCAGCATCCTGCCAAAGATTCCAGTGCAGGCAACACAGATGAGGCATTCACAGGAACATATCAGTAACTCTCTTGAGACTGTGGGGATGATGAGCGGGACTGACCCTGTCATGGTGCAGAATCAGGTGTCCAGGCAGCAGATTTGGGGTGCCATTAAAAGGCAACAAATGTTCAGTTATTTGAGTTAGGATTGTATTTTTCATAACGCCAAAGGCAACCTTTATGTGGGGGTCAGTGATGGGCAAAATGGGTGGCCAGGGGGCCTGGTCTCAGGGGGGTGTTGGAGGCAATGGGACATGGGGAGGTCAGCTGAGGCTCTCTCTTGGGGTGGGGAGGATAGCGCTCATCACCTACAGTGATGTTGGGCCCACCCACCCTCCCGCATCTCCACTTGGCTCTGAAATGGACCTTTCTGGAAGGAGGGTATACCGCGCAGGTGTGGGGGAAACACAGTTACATAGGAGCTGCTGTTTCTGCCCCAAGGTGGTAGTCCGACACAGGTACTCAGAGCTTCCTTAGCTTTAGCAAGGCTACTGTGTCATGTGCTTCAGTATAATGCAAGGTGCCTGTCAAACAAATAGTATTTATATACCGCTTTTCAACACAAAGTTCACAAAGCGGTTTACAGGCAAATAGTAATAATAAAGTTGAATGGCTCCCTGCCCCAAAAGGGCTCACAATCTAAAAAAAATGCTGAACGCCACCAGCAACGGCCACTAGAAAAGACACTGCACAGGGGTGAAGAGGGACAATTACTCTCCCCCTGCTAAATATAAGAGGAAAAGGTGCCTCTTCCCAGTTGGCAGAGGTCCATGCATGTGCAGGATTATGCTCCAGGATTAAGGGACAAGGCAGCAGGAGAGAGGAGAAATGTTGTTACCTCCAATGGCAAGGTAGCGGAAGAAGAGCCAGCCACTGATCAGGGGCTCCTTGGGGCTGCGAGGGGGCTTGTTCATGATGTCCAAGTCAGGGGGGTTAAAGCCCAAGGCGGTGGCTGGGAGCCCATCAGTCACCAGGTTCACCCACAGCAGCTGCACAGGGATCAAGGCTTCAGGGAGGCCCAGGGCAGCTGTGAGGAAGATACTTTGGGGAAGGGGGAGAGAGAGAAGAGAAACCGAGCGTGAGGAGAGAAGGCTCCTTGGAAGCAAGAACAAGCAGCCACGAAGAGCGAGGGGAAGAGCTCAGGAGGCAGAGATTCCCAGGTTTGGCAGTTGCCAGACCTGCTTCGGGTAGCATGAGGAACCGTTGAAGAAGCGTGAAGAAGAGTGGGGGAGGTGGTGTTGAGGGAGAGCGGGGGCAGGGATGTCATGCAGGGGGAATGCGGGGGAACTCAGTTCCACTAGTTAAAATTAGGGCTGACTCCGCCCACTTCACTCTGCCTCCCCCCTCAATTCCTCTGCAAAGAGCTTTTCTTCTTGGTTGGCCGGCACTCAGAGGGTTAAAGGCAGTGATGTCATTCAGGGGGAGCAGACCAGAATGGATCCTAAAGGGCTCCGTGGCTGGTTCCGGGTTCCCGACAAGTGCCAATCAAAAGTGAGTTCCTGTTCCTAAATCATTTGAATGACACCACTGAGCGGGGGAATCCCTTACCAGACGACCTCACCCACGTTGGAGGAGATGAGGTAGCGGATAAATTGTTTCATGTTGTTGTAGATGGCCCGACCCTCCTCAACGGCGGACACAATGGTGGAGAAGTTGTCATCTGCCAGCACCATTTCTGAGGCAGTCTTGGCCACAGCAGTGCCAGAGCCCATGGCAATACCGATCTCGGCCTTCTTCAGAGCAGGGGCGTCGTTCACACCATCACCGGTCTGTGAGGAGACAGTGAAGAAGGCAGAGGGTGAGCAGAGGCACAGGAGAATCCACTCAGCGATGGGGCTGGAGGATTGCAGGCTGACAAGCCCCCCTGACACGGGACCATGTTTGTCACAAGTACTGTAGATAATCACCCCAAGGATATTATAGAACTGGGAAAGGGGCAGGAAAAGGGCAAGCAAAATGGTCAAGGGGGTTGATGGGAAATAAAAGCAGGAGAAGGGCTGCCCATACTCCGCTCGTGGGCTTCTGGGGGGCAGAGTTTGGAACTAGATTAGCCTTTGATGTGATCCAGCAGAGCTCATCTCATGTTCTTATATGCACAAATGAGGAAACTGAGGGTCACGTCACCCAGGGCACTTTCCCCACAGGCTATAGGATGGAAAACGTACATTCAGGAACAGGTTGGGCATCTCTTATCCAAAGTGCTTAGGACCAAAAGTGTTATTTGGATTTTTCCATATTTCAGAATACTTTCATATACCTAATGAGAGATGTGGTCCGAGTCTAATCATAAAATTCATGTATATGTTTCATATAACCCCTTCTACACATAGCCTGAAGGTAATTTTATACCATATTTTTAAATAGTTTTGTGAATGGAACACAGTTTCTGATTTTATTTCTTGAGGCAAATAAGTTTTTAAAAAGTCACACTGGCACTCAAAAAAGTTCTGTATTTCGGAATACTCCATGTTTTGGAATTCCAGATAAGAGGTATTCATCCACCATCGTCTTTAAAGATGAAACATGTGCTTATTAGTTGCTTTGTCCGTAAATAAACATTTCCCAACATTGATTGTATTTTCCCAACACATGTATGCTCAATAAAATAAAGGCACAATCCTAACCTGGAGTTAGGCCGGCACAGTTAGGCCAGCAAAGTTTGGTTGGCACAAGGGCCATCATAAAGCATGTTTGGACCACTCTCAGAGTCAGAGAGGAGGATGCACATCTGTGTGCTGGCCTCTCTGACTCTGCGGGTGGTCCAAACATACTTTATGGTGTCCCTTGTGCCAGTCAAACTTTGCTGGCCTAACTATGCCAGCCTAACTCCAGGTTAGGATTGAGCTCTAAGACACATTTGCACATGAGGCTATGCATAGTTATACCCTTTTTATTTATACCATTGGATAGGGGTTTCCACTGGCTTTCTGTTTTCTCGAAACCAATCTCCCATCCCAGCAATCACCATCTATCCACTCACCATGGCTGTGATCTCATCGAAACCCTGCAGGAACTCCACAATCTTTGACTTGTGCGTTGGCTCAACACGGGCAAAACAGCAAGCTCTCTTGCAAGCTTCCCGCTGCTCGGATGAGGGCAGGTCGTCAAATTCACGGCCAGTGTAGGCTCTTCCAGTCACATCCTCGTTCTCGCTGAAGATGCCAATTCGGCGGCAGATGGCAATGGCTGTGCCTTTATTGTCACCTGTGATCATGATGACCCGGATGCCAGCTTCACGGCACAACTGGATGGAGCCCATCACCTCTTTGCGGGGTGGGTCCAACATGCCCACACAGCCCACGAAGGTCAGGTCCGTCTGTGCACAGGAGAAGTGTCAGAACAACCTAGCAGGGTGTTTTGTTTTTTTTAATTACTAAACCATTTACACAAACTCTCTACCTGCTTAATTGGAGGACATTCTTATTCACCACAGGTGAGTAGATGGGTGGGTATTTTCAGGTTTGCACTAGAACCTGGCTACAGGTTGCACTCATCACAGGACAGCAGCCCCAAAGTTGAACAAGAATTTTATTTGTGGATGATTCTGGAGTCTCTGGTCACCTTTCCCCAACTAAAGAAGAGGGCTCTCTCCCCTTAGCCCTCTTCTAAGGCTAATTTTTCCAATGGGTTGAAAGAGAGAGGAGCACAAAAAATTAAAAATTAGCCAGCCAGCCAGCCAGCCAGCCAGCCAGCTAGCCAGCCTCTCTCTCTCTCTCTCTCTCTCTCTCTCTCTCTCTCTCTCTCTCTC
>JAJKFI010000130.1:1694200-1734487 GCA_029204185.1 Lerista edwardsae | reverse complement strand
TCTCTCTCTCTCTCTCTCTCTCTCTCTCTCTCTCTCTCTCTCTCTCTGAATTTCTTAAACATGTAGACCTTCTCACATGATGGGGCTGCTCTTGCATATAGGCTGTAGATTTAAGGGTGTTTATGCATTTGGTAGAATGAGAAGACTAGACAATAAGGAGAGGATGACATTTTTGAGGACTTCCCCACATAATGGATAAACCTCCCTGCAAGTAAAAAAAAATGATACTAGCACACTAGTGAAACAGCTGGGCTAGAACCTTCCTTTCTAGCCTGCTAGATTTCTACTTGCAGAGAAAATATATTTACATTTTTTAATATTCTCTTAGAGTGCAATCCTAATCTGGAGTGAGGCTGGCACAGTTAGGCCAGTAAAGTTTGGCTGACACAAGGGCCACTGTAAAGCATGTTTGGACCACTCTCGAGCTCATGGAGGATGGCGCATTTCTGTGTGCTGGCCTCTCTGACTCCAAACATACTTTACAGTGGCCTTTGTGCCGGCCAAACCTTGCTGGCCTAACTGTGCCAGCCTCACTCCAGGTTAGGATTGCACCCTTAATAAAATTCAAAAATGTAAACCCTCACATACAGTATGATTTCCACGTGATTTCCACCTCATTCTGTGTAGAAGACAAAACCTTGGACACTTGAGAAAATGATCCTGCTTCAACTCCACTCCTGTTCTACAACAGATGTTGTCTATAAGAATATTGCAGCTAAATCTGTTGGTAGCTATTAGCCATAATCGCTAGAAATCTCTATGTTCAGAGGAACTAAATCTCTGATTACAAAATGCTGAGGACAAACAAGAAGATATGAGGACAATTTCAAAAATAATTGCAGGAGGAGGGCAGCGTTATCCATTAACTATACTGTCATTACAATGTACTGTATTATTGGCAAGACATTGCAATGTCAATTTAAGTGCCCAATCCTATTCTCCTCCCCCTTCCCACCAGTGCAGCAGCACCAAATTGCTACCTCGTTCTTAGCCAAAGTACTCTTGGTTCTGGGTTCCTGACTGAACCCTAGTCATATCCTCCCGGTCTTTCATCGCTGTGACTTGCCCTCAGCTTACCTCATACTCTGCAAACCTGGTGGAGTCCTCAAGAACCATGTCTTCCCTCTTTGGGGGAGTGTCGCGGGTGGCCAAAGCCAAGCAGCGGAGGGTGTCGCGTCCTGTGCCCCATTCCTTGATGACTCCCATGATGTGGTCTTTGACGGTGGGGGTGAGGGGAACGCGGGTGGTGCCCACGCGGACGTAGTTGCAACGGTCAATCACACCCTCGGGGGCCCCCTGCGCATGAAGAAAAGCAGCAAGATATTGGAATTTCAGGCTGTAGGAATCTCAGTGGTGGCGGGGGGGGTCTGTCTCACCATTTGGGGTGGAACTTTGGACTGGGAATTTCAGAAACTGCTTATGAGGCTAGTGGTCAAAGCAGACCTCTGATTTCAAAACAAGATTGGAAGGGCCTGCGATAATGCAGAGTGAAACAGGTGGTCTCAGGTGCTATACTGTGAGCCAGTTCTCTCGGGGGCATCGTGACAGGATTGAGCCTGGGACCTTTCACATGCAAAACCATGTGTGCTACCATCCAGATATAGGCCTACTCCATGAGCCACATATGGTGCTCTGGGATTCTTGAAGGATATAAGCAGGGCTTTTTTTCTAATGTAACGCACCCCAACTGAGTTCCGGCACCTTTTTCAAGCAGTCCCCCGCAGTTGGAGCTGGCTGTTTTAAAAAATTCTGCTGCTGAGGCAGGGCTATTTTGGGGGCGTGCCTCTTGCTGACTGCTGCCTGGAGCGTTTGGCTCCTTTTCAAAGCAGCGGAGAGCTGCTCCTGAGAGCCACCAGGCGCTGTTCCCCGCGCCTCTAACAGCGCAAGAGCAAAAATAGCCCCACGTGGCCAGACAACAGAGGAAGCGCCGGGAGAGGCTGTGCGCAAGTCGCGGACTCTGCAGCGTCAAGGAGCACACGGACGCTGTTCCCTGCGCCTCTGAAGGCGCGGAGGGGGAGGGGGCAGGCTATCAAAGGCCGTGGCTCCCAGTGTGCCTGGACACCCCCAAGCGCTGTCTCTGCGCCTTTAACGGCACCGGAGAAAACCAGGGCTAAAATTAGCCCACCAAAGTCGCCTGGCAAACAAGCGGGCGATCGGGAGGTTGCAGAACGAAGCTGCAGCGCTCCCAGCACTTTGGAATTTATTATGAACATTTGCTTAAATACAGTAAATTCAATTTCTGTTAATAAAAAATGGTTTATAAATAAATAAATAAATAAATAAATACATACATACATACATACATACATACATACATACATACATAAATAAATAAATAAATAAATAAAAGATTAACAAGTTGTGAGTTCCTGCACCTTTTTTTTAACAAAAAAAGCACTGGATATAAATATAGTAAGTATACATTTGGTAGGTGGTCATATGGAATGTCTGCCTTCCCTAGCTGTTACGGGAACAGGACATGGTCAGAGGGGACATCACTGACCTTGATGAACATCTTGTTGCCAACAGCAGCCCGAGAAGCTTTTGCTGGGGAGCAGTAGACGGACATGGACTTCCTGTCACGGGAGAACTCCAGGGTGAATTCCTTTTTCATGAGCTGTTTGATGACCTGGGGAAATGGAGGTCAAGTGCAGGGAAGTTAAGAAGGGCCATAACAGAGACACTCACACAGAGAGAACTAGAAGCACCAACACTAGGCTGGTAGGGAAGGTGTTAAGAGGGCAACTTGTGAGTCTGTGGCCAATACGCACAAAATATATGCAAACTGATGTAGCACAAAGTGGGAAGCCCAATCTATCCTGTGTTGGAACAGGTAGGTCGATTGGCCTGTGCTATATCCAGTGCAGGGTACAGCTGGATGTCACCTTGAGGTAAGGGGATAGCTTCCCCTTACCCTTGGTAAAGCCCCAGTCATCCCTATAGAGCTACTTAGATCCACACCAGCAAAATCACTGATGCAAATCCAAGTGGCCTGTGTAGGGTCGACCAGGCTGGGGCCGGGGGTTAGGATACGGCCTGGGTTGGCATGACTGCTTGCGCCAACCTAGCCGCCTCCTAGAGTGGTGCAGGCACATTTGTGACACTCCTATGCTGGCACAGGGGACATGCACTGGCCTAAGGTCCAGATAGGATTGAGCCCTAAGAGAGTAAGCTAGGAATCAGGAAGTCCCTGGGCTGAAATTTGCCCTTGCCTCTGAACTTGATAGAGGCCTTAGGCAGGTAGAGGTCTTCAGCCTTTCTCAGCCTCAGCACTAGATGTCTGCAGTGTGCAGATTACAATAATAAAGCGACCTGAAAGGGATAGGTATTTTTTGTAAGAACGACAGGAAAATAATGGACGTGCACTGTCTGAACACTTGTGAATGCTTAATAGTGATGATGATGGTGATTATGATGATGGGCCAGCAGGCTCCATTGCTAGAGCACTTTGTGGTGAATTGGGTTAAGAGGGTATTGCTTGACAACACAAAATAATCCTAAACCCAAGTAGCCTGTTTGTTTATTTTTTTCAAGTTGTAGTAACAAACACTACATTTGATTAATGTAATCAAATCACGTTAAGAGCACAATCCTAACCTGGAGTTAGGCCGGCACAGTTGTCCCAGGGAAGTTTGGCTAGCACAAGGGCCACACCATGAAGCATGTCTGGACCACTCTCAGAGTCAGAGAGGAGGATGCACATCTGCGTGCTGGCCTCTGACTCCGAGGGTGGTCCAAACATACTTTACAGTGGCCCTTGTGCCGGTCAAACTTTACTGGCCTAACTGTGCCCATATGCCCCTCAGTCATCTCAGACCCCCTATGCTCATTGCTTTCTTTCTATCTCTGCAAGCAAAAGGGCGAAAGAATTCCTTTAAAAGGAATTAAAAAGCCGATTAAAAATTTAAAAATTAAAAAGCTGATAAATCCTGGAGAGGGACAAGGACTATTGCTAAGATCTTATAGCCCCCGTCCCCGTGTCTATACCCCCCTCTCATTGTGGATTTCTTTCTGCATTGCTGGGGAACAGATGGTGAGGTACAGAATGTTGGGGCAACGTAGGACCCCAAACGGAAGTAGATTTGGGGGAGCCAATACTTACGGCATTGCAGGCATTGGCACGCTCCACCTTGGAGAGGCTGCGCACATCTGTGTTAAAGACGTTCATCTTCTCAACCAAGCAGGTCAGAGCAGTCTCTGTGGCTTCACCCACCTTCTCATAAACACCCTTGGACTGGGGAAAAAGGAAGAGACAATAGTTGGACATGATGGGCTTAGTCAAGGGATATGACAGGAGATTTGTCCTCACAAAGGGATCAAAAACACTTGCAACTACATCTGGAGTCAGCATTTCCCATGAGCTCTTGCGGCTTGAAGAAAAGGCACACAAGGCAAGGTCCAGGGCATGGTCTCAGAGGATGTATGATGCAGGCACCTGGCTGAAGCTGAAGTGTTCTGGGTCTTTGACACATACATCTACTACATGAGGTCACATAACTGTTTACAGCAAGAGGCATTCAGTGTGTAGCACTGAGAAGTTGGCTTGAAGCATCAGCGCTCCTGAGAAATAATCATATGTGGCCTGAAACCCAAGAGGGGAGATGGTTTCTCTTTCCTCCTTAAATAGCAACACTGCAGGGAATTGTCTGTCATGTGCTTGTTTTTGAATTGCCTGGCTCCTAAGAAACAAAATGCTAAACCATTAACGGTTAGGGTAAGAGCTGCAGAGAGGTTAGGGGATTCTTGGGAAGAGTTTTAACAGGGGCCGTTTATGGTCTGCTTGAAATGACCTTTAGCAAATTTTTGAAGTGCTCAGGACATATTTCACAGACTATTTTGCATAATTTGGTTCAACAACAGCCTAATCCTGAATTCCACCCCCTCCCCACCAAATGCAGCCACACTGCATCCTCTAGGTTAGAGAACATTCATTCCCTTACTCTTGCTCAGGATTAACCCTCTGCCACACAAATGGAACTACTTGGACCTGCACCATCAATTTTGCTGTTGCAAGTGCAAGTGGACCTGGGAAGGCCAGGAAAGGAGATAGGATGTCAGCAACTCCACTCCAACTGGTACCGCCCCCTTCCTGGCCACCCCTACCCCAGTCTCCACCCCCATTCTTACCCCTCCCATTCCAGCTTCCACCTGCCCCCAGCACTGAATTTCTGGTCCCCGGGGCCAGAGGCTGACACCGCTATGGCCACTCACCACTTGCTGCAGCAGCCCTTTTACAACAGCCATAGAGCACACTGCGCCACCAGAACGCAAGTTCCGGTGGTGCAGCAGCCCAGTAGGATTTTTTTGAGATTTTCATTTTCAAAATCTGCTGCATGGAATTGTTTCAACGTTTTCATCTCATCAATCAGTTCAATGCTCAATGCACCATAGACTACCGTAAATTTCTGGGCAATAGCAGCCAGTTTGTTTTCTTGCATATCTAGATAATTCCAAAGGAATCCATAACGTTGACACATTTCTTCAGCAGCTTTGAAGCTAGCTTGAGACTTGTATGATGGAGTCAATAAGGACATTAAAAAACTGAAGTCCGAAATAATGCCTCCTTGGCCTCCTCATTATTTGTAATCACACTTTCATGAAATGCAGGGTCAATTCCCGTAGTGCAAACCACATTTTTCGCCTCTGAAAAATGTTTGGGATATTTTTTCTTTCCTGAGGATTTTTAAGCTCATGGATAAGAGAACAAATGTTTGCGATTCCAACATGAATAGTAACAATCCTTGCTTGAATGATCCTGTTGCAGGCATCAGTGGTAACTAAAACATTAAGAATTCATTCTTGAATCTTTCACAATCAGCCTCTGCAATACACTTTACTGCAATAGGTGTTCCACACACTAACTCTGCTTCACTTTCATTTGAATGTGGACCTCATCAATGAAAGATGCTGATGCATTGCTGAATTTTTACACTCAGAAATGTTTATACAGCTTTTTCCAACTGTTTTCGATGCCCCAACCAGTTACTGCCAAGACTGACCTCATTTTTTTCAGTATCTGATCGAGGGATTTGCATCAGAAGCAAAACCATACATTTCTCATCTTACTGAAAACAAACCACAGTCTTGGAAGAAATTCTCAGTTTCTTTGCCTTTTGTTAAAAGAAACTTAGGGAAATCAGTAACAAAAAAGGATTCCCAGGATTCTTTGGGAGAAACCATAATGTTAGGCATGTCTTGCTTATAAACCATCTATTGACCTCATCTGAAGATAACTGGAGGGTGGAAGGATACAAAGGAAGAAACATTCACCTCATTGAAATCCAGAGAGGAGTCATTGCAAAGGGCACAGATGGTAGCCAGTTCAACAAGCCCATCGTACTGTCCTGCCCTGACCTGTTTGTCATTCTTCAAGCTGCAGATATGCAAGTGCAAGGAGAGAAAGAAACAAGTTCACGATCAGGTGGAAAAATGTACTTTAAATGTTAATATTTAACATGCACAAGATGTTATGTATAAGGCGGTATATGACTCCAAGTAAATGAGCGAAAACGTATAAAAACATGTCAAATAGATGCTGGAAGTGTAAAAGACAGGAAGGATCTTTTTATCATATGTGGTAGACATAAGAAAGCAAAAAAGGATTGTATTCAGATATATACACAGATGCAGCTGATCTTAAAAACTAATTTGCAAATGAAGCCTGAAACCTTTTGGTTGGGTATGAAAAATGAACATTTGGTACAAAAATTTGAAACTTTATTTTTATATATGACAAGTGCAGCAAGAATATGCATAAAAGAATTGTGAAGAGCTCCAGAAGGATCTCTCCAAGTTGGGGGAATGGGCAGCCAAATGGCAGATGTGTTTCAACATAGACAAGTGTAAAGTGATGCCTTTAAGAGGGGATGCATTTAAGAGGGGATGTCTTGATGCCTTTAAGAAGGGATTGGATGGATTCCTGGAGAAAAGGTCCATCTTGGGCTATAGGCAATGATGGATTGTGCAAACTCCTTACAAAGATGGTGGGCTACTTCAGAGTACCGGGTGCAAGGGAGTGGCAACAGGATCCAAGCATCTTGTTGTCTCATGCCTCCCTGGGGCACCTGGTGGGCCGCTGTGAGATACGGGAAGCTGGACTAGATGGGCCTTTGGCCTGATCCAGCAGGGCTCTTCTTATGTTCTTATGTTCTTAATACTGGAAAAATATGGAAATATTCTCGATTGAAGAATGGTGAACAAAAGTTTTGGACTTTGTGGAAATGGATAAACTTACGATTTTACTTAAAGATAAGTCAGTAAATATTTTCACGAAAATACTGAATAATTGGAAACTACTCATCAATTTCTTGCATATGAGAAAAAATGACAGAGCGCAATCCTAAACTGATGGGCCTGGGCTGTATCCAGCGCAGCTTGGGAGCAGGCTGGAGCCTCCATGAGGCAAGGGCACATTCGTCCCTGGGCTCCATCCACCCCTATGGGCTACTCAGGTCTGCACTCGCTATATAGTGGGAGCAGGTCCGAGCACACCGCATGGCCCAAATTGGGGCCTCATGGGCTAAAGCCGGGGGTTTGGATGCAGCCAGGGACGTCATCCGAGCGCCGGAACTACCGGAATGCTCGGAAGATTGACAGCCCTCCGCCCCTATGGTGGAGGGCTGCCACGCCCCCCAGCCTCAGCACGCCGGAATCGCTCTGTTTTTGAGCGATTCAGGACGCAAGGGAGGGCGGGCGGGCCCAGCAGCAGCTCGCCCGTCCTCCGAAGCGGCGGAGCGGCCCGGGACCTCCGCTGAACTAGCGGAACGGAGTTCCGGGCCGTTCCCCCTGAATGACATCACTGGATGCAGCCTAACACAGAGTCTCATGATGTCTGATTTGGGTAACATAACAGGGTGAGTTTGGGGCAGTGGGTTTCTTGGCAGTTACTCACACTTCTCCTTCGGGGGCATAGGTGGAGCCAGTGATAGAGAACTCATTCAGAGAGCACATTTCTCCCTCCACTTTGTCAATGACGAACATCTGCAGAGAGGAAGAGAAGAGAAAGTGTCAAGATCTGCGATAGCAGCTGTGGACACTCGGTGAGAGAGTGGCTGGCATCAAGTCTCCTCTCACCTTACACACAGACATCTGGTTGGTGGTGAGAGTGCCAGTCTTATCAGAGCAGATGACAGAGGTGCAGCCCAAGGTCTCTACAGAGGGCAGGCTTCTGACAATGGCGTTCTTCTTGGCCATACGACGGGTACCCAGGGCTAAGCAGGTGGTGATGACAGCAGGAAGGCCTGAGAATGGGATGAGGTTAAAACAGAGTTTAGGGAACTGGAAACACTAGAACTGGAAAGACTGGGGTTCAAATCCTCCCTCAGCCTTGAAGTTCACTGGGTGTCTTTGTCCAGACACTATATCTCAGAGTGCAATCCTAATCTGGAGTTAGGCTGGCACAGTTAGGCCAACGAAGTTTGATTGGCACAAGGGCCACCATAAAGTACGTTTGGACCACTCTCTGAGTCAGGGAGGATGGCTGGCCGAATGTGCTTTACAGTGGCTCTTGTGCCAGCCAAACTTTGCTGACCTAACTGTGCCAGCCTAACGCCAGGTTAGGATTGTGCTCTTAGTCTAACCTACCTCAAAGGGTTGTTGTGATGATGAAAGCATGGGATGGGATGAATGTCTAATAAATAAGCTTCTGGTTTGCTGGAAGGAATGCCAAAGACTTTCTGTCACTGAGAAACTGCAAATTTTCCTAGCAGAGGATTGAATGGGGCAGGGGATGGGAACTATTTTTGCCACCCTCAGTGACTGCATATCATAAATGGTTTTGAGCAGCTTTAAAAAGGCCTTTTTCATGCCGAATTGTTTGCCATGCAGGGGATTTTATTAAAACAAGGATTGTCACTTTATGCCGTTGCTCTTACATACAACTTTATTTGCTTGCCTGTTTGTCAAGCCTCAAGACTATCTATCTGTCCACGGTGCAAAACGAAAAGTGAAAACAGAAAAATACGATGACAGCAAAAATCAACAGGCAATTGTTAGTTCCAAGGCAGGTGGATGGGGGAACCTAGAGTGATGTCAGCTGACCTTCTGGGATGGCGGCCACGGCCAGGGCAACAGCAATCTTGAAGTAGTAGATGGCGCCACGAATCCAAGAGCCGCCATGGACGGGGTCGTTGAAATGGCCAATGTTGATGAGCCAGACAGCCACGCAGATGAGGGAAATGACCTTGGACAGCTGCTCGCCAAACTCATCCAGCTTCTGCTGCAGGGGGGTCTTCTCTTGCTCAGTGGCCGCCATTTCATCACGGATCTTGCCAATCTCTGTGCCCACACCAGTGGCGATGACAATACCGACAGCCTTGCCTGCACCGATATTGGTACCCTGGACGGTGGGAGTTAAAAAGAGGAGGATCAGAAGGGAGGCAGGGCACTTCACAAATGCTTTGGAGGGAATAACACAACAAAGGGTGCAATCAGTGGTGTTATTCTACCGGAACGCTGGGCGGGACAGCGGGTGATCGACAGCCCGCCCATCGCGTTCCGCAGCGTTACGCCGTTTGCGTAACCAATTACGCTGCTTGCGTACGTTATGCAAACGGCGTAACGCTGCGGAACGCGACGGGCGGGCTGTCGATCACCCGGATGTCCCGCCCAGCGTTCCGGTAGAATAACACCACTAGGTGCAATCCTAACTTGGAGTTAGGCCAGCAAAGTTTGGCCGGCCCAAGGGACACCGTAAAGTATGTTTGGACCACTCTCAGAGTCAGAGAGGCCAGCACACAGATGTGCACCATCCTCCCTGACTCCCTGAGTGGTCCAAATGCGCTTTATGGTGGCCTTTGTGCCAGCCAAACTGTGCTGGCCTAACTCCAGGTCAGGATTGTACTCAAAGGAAAATGGAGCTATTTAGGCTGTGAGCAAGACTGTGTGTGATTGACCCTGTTCACATAGTTAGCAGAAGCCAAGTGAGAATATTTAATTTTTTTAAAAAGTAAATATATGCAAATATAACTTATTTGTACAGTTATGCAGTATGCAGAATGTGGTAGGAGTTGCATGGTCTCCCCAGAAATGTGTAGCTAGAAAAAATGCAATTGTATTTGTGTCTGCCATCCTCCCCCACTGCCTGCTATCCCCTGAACTCCAGTCAGTGGTGGGATTCAAATAAATTAACAACTGGTCCTATGACATCATAGCCGGAGCAAAAAAAAACCCGAAGCCAGCCGAGGTAAGCGAGTGGGCAGGGCCCAGCTATTTAACAACCGGTTCTATAGAATCTGGGCGAACCCCCTGAATCCCACCACTGACTCCAGTTCATTGACTGCTTTTTGTACAGGGAAATGTGGCAACATCATGTCAAGTTTTTTTCCTGTTTCACATTGCAGAATCCAACAGGCCATGCTCTTTCCTCCCGACACTCAGCATCTCACCAGCTCACACTTATAGCTGGGGAAAACAAGGGGGAATAACAATAATGCAGTGATGTCACATCCCTTCCTGTTTCTTCTCAATGCACATAATCAGGAAGATGCAGGCCAGTGGTGTGCATATGTATATCCCCATAATGTGTCATTTGGGCCTTTGTGTAGGCAGATTAGATTTTCAGCCCTGTGGGAGGATGTTCCATGGCACACTCACTGAGAACAGCATGTTCTTCTTGTCCTGGTTCACAGCTCGGGGGTCTGGGACGGGATCTGTGTGCTTGATAACGGAGACAGACTCACCTGGGTGGGGGCAAGAAAGCATTAACTTATGATTACTATTTGCCTGTAAACCGCTTTGTGAACTTTGTGTTGGAAAGCGGTATATAAATACTATTGATTGATTGATTGATTGATTGATTGATTGATTGATTGATTGATTAAATCACCTGGAGAACTGAAGGAGGAGAGGCTGGGTGGCACTGGCAAGGCAGGTACCCAGTAAAGACGGGCAAATTTCTCAGGGAGGAAGCAGCAAAAAGGGGAGGTTGTTTAACCCTGCCCGTTGCTTTTTCATGACAATATAGTATCACAATATAACTCTGTGCCTCAACCACCACTTTGTCTCCCAATATACGCATGCTCATGACCTTCACTAGCTCCATCAGACTCAGGCTGCAATCCTATTCACACTTTCCTGGGAGTAAGCTCCATTTACTATAATGGGAGTAGATAGGGATAGGATTGGGCTCTCAATCAAAGATCTCGTGCTCTCTTCAATCTCCTTTTTGCTGCCCTGTAAACCGGGAACTGCCTCCCTCACCATCTTTGTGATAACACCAATCCTCCAAGTCCCTCCACCTTTCCCATGATGTCTTTGGCCCACGACTATGTACCTGTCCTTGAACAGAAGCCTATCTTCCCCTGTTTCCAGTGGTGGGATTCAAATAAGTTAACAACCGGTTCTATGACATCATAGCCAGAGCCAAAAAAAACCCGAAGCCAGCCGAGGTAAGCGAGTGGGCGGGGCCCGGCCATTTAACAACCGGTTCTATAGAACCTGGGCGAACCCCCTGAATCCCACCACTGCCTGTTTCCACTGTTGCTTCTATAGTTTCCCCAAGTATCACATTTTAGACTATGAGTTCCTTAGAGCACGGGGACCTTACCTCTGCAAAACATCACACACACCGATGCTATAATATTAATTATCATCCTAATGCGTACATTTATTTATAGTTTCAGGTCACCCCTGCTTTCCAACACTCCTCTGTACCTGTCAGGATGGACTGGTCCACGCGCAGAGTGGTGGATTTGATGGAAATGATACGGATGTCAGCAGGCACTTTGTCACCAACTGGGGAGAGACAGAGAGAAATTCATCAGTTCTGGCTACGGCTCAGTCATTCCCAGTCATCACCCACCACTGTGGATGAGAGAACCACTCCTGCACCCTGAAGATGTTAATTACCCACCCACACAGTAGCATAACTAAGGGGGCAGGGCAGTGATGTCATGCAGGGGGTACGTGGGGGTACGCGAGTACCGGTTTCTAGGATTACGGCTGGCTCCGCCCATTCGCCCGCCCACTCGTCGACTCCGCCCCCTGCAACATTTGAATTTCCTGCATGTTTGAGTTGCCTGCATGTTCTCAGAGGCAGGCAGGCAGGCAGGCAGCAAGCGGAGCCTTGCCTTGCCTTGCCACTGAAAAATGAGCTGCTCTGGGGTTTTGGGACTGTTGGATCACTTTAACATGATGCCAGGCCTCCTTAACATGTTCTGGGGGTGCTGTGGAATACTGTTGCAACTGTTGGGTCAGTTTAAAATTGTCTGAGGCCTCAAAAAGGGCTTTTTTCATGTCCCTTCCTGCCACGACATCACTTCCGGCTTATGACATCACTTCCGGTGGGCGGGTCCCGACACATGCCAATCAAAATTGAGTACCTGTTCTTAAATCATTTAGATGACACCACTGGGGCAGGGGGTACATTGCCCCGGGTATCATGCCTTGAGGGGGTGCCATACCGCACCCCCCCATAGCAGATTCTTGGGTGTCCAGGAGGAGTTATGAGGCACAAGGAGACATGAAGAACACCTTAGAAAACTGGAAATGCCTTTCCAAAGCCTCCAGGAGGCAGTGCATGGCCTGCCTGCATCTCATACCACCTCCCAGATGCCCCCAGAAGGGTGTTCCGGGAATCTGGCCCCAGGGGAGTCAGCCAACCCAATCATGGGGGTTGCAGGAAGAAGGCTAATAGTCCTGAGAGGGACAGCAACCATGGTTAACTGAGTGTGGACACTGAGAAAGCTGTCCTCCATGCAAAGAGATTGCGGGCATGCCAGCAAAAGCAGACTGTGGCCACTGGAGGGCAGTAGGGACAGTGAAGTCTAAGAGGGCAATCCTAATCTGGAGTTAGGCTGGCACAAGTTAAGCCAGCTAAATTTGGCTGGCTCAAGGGACACCGTAAGGTATGTTTGGACCACTCTTGGAATCAGAGAGGACAGAACACAGATGTGCACCATCCCCCCTGACTCTGAGATCATTCCAACCGCACTTTACGGTGGCCCTTGTGCCAGCCAAACTTTGCTGGCCTAACTTGTGCCCGCCTAACTCCAGGTTAGGATTTCTCTCTGAGTCATTCAATGTACAAAAAGTGTGTTCAGAGGGTCTCCAGGATGAGTCAAAAGAAAATGAAAAATGAGCATTGGCTTGTTGTTGTTTGTTGTTGGGTTGTGGTTTTTTTTACGACGAGAGACAGACTGCTCTGACTGCTGGTAAACAGGTTTTTGCCAGGTTTCACAAGCCTCCAAAATCTCTTTGACCAGAGGCTACAGCAAAGGCAAACAATTATGTATATATACTGTAGGGAAGCCTACCTCAAAGGACTTAAAATTTATGAATGTAAGTGGAGGATGCAATTATCAAATGCCCCTCCTTATTTACAAAAGGAAAAAGAAAGAAAAGCTACTACTATATGTCAGGGTGAAGGGTTCTATGTAACCAAATAACCTGATGCGCTAATTTTGTCTGTGCAACTTCAAGAGCATTTTAGGTCAAGTATAGTAGGCGCACATGTGTCTGGTTATATGGGAGCGGTGGGGATCCTATGAGGGAGGGTAAAACACTAAGTTTTGCAGGAGCTTGAGCTCTTGAGTAACATGTCCCCTCCCCCTCACCTCCAGAGCCATTCGTGGCTTGAAGAGCCACTTTGCCCTCTGCGCCACAAATAGCTCTTTCTGTACTCCCCTAAATCACCTCACAACACCACTTGCGCATCGGGGGCTCAACCAGGCCATGTTACTGCTCCCAATATACATCTTTCTCCTCCATCTTCACCATGTTCTCCTATGACCAAGTTATTTATGAGGTAAAAAAATAGCCACTCTTAAGTAGTTTATGATCTGTCAGGTTATCTGGGACTGCTTAAGGAGTGAAAGCAGGAAAGTCTTTCGGAAGGGGTTGGGCACGGCCTGATTTAGGTGAATTGTGGAGGGTTGTCTTTTGGATGCCCTTGGATCTGAAGAGTAGAGGCTGGGGTGTGTGAGAGAGCTTTTTTTTTTTTAACCCATGTCCTAGTAATAACCAAGAGGCAGCACCCCACCTGGCTTTTCCCCTTTGCTTGCCCCTCTTCCACCTCACAAGGCATGGTAACCCTAGATGTCCCCATGCACCCCAGCTCGCTTTTCCACCACAGCATTAAGTGTCTCTCTCTCTCTCCTTCCTTGCCTGCCTCATCACATTCCCGAGGCATCACCAGCTGCCTGGCACTGTCCATACAAGGTGACGCGGGTGGCTGGGCACTGTCCGCCACCCATTTGCCTTCTCTCCTTCAAGGAGATGAAGAGGTCACGGTTGCCCTGACAAGGAGGGGAGCGCGAGGCCAGGCCAGACTGGGAGGGTGACAAAGGCCATGTTCCTACATCCCCAAAGACGACGTTAAAACTGCTTGGCCAGCAGCATTTTGAAAAAAACGGATGAGCTACTCAAAGCTGGCCACAAGTTAAAGATCCCTTCTCAAAATGATCTCTTTAGAAAGCCCTACCACTGCAGAAGTGAAGTCCGCAACTTCTTTTAAAGTACAAAATTAACCTGTAGGATTACATCCCACTAGAAATTGCAACGCCGCTAGTAGGGTGACCTAATGCAAAAGGGGGCAGAGTTCCTGTCCTTCTATGAGGGAATTTTGGTAGGCACAGCTTGTTGTGTAGGGGTGAGAAACATTGCACGTCACGTACAAGGAGACAACTTCCACAGTTGGTGCCCCTGATTTATTATAGATGTCCCCTATGCATTTCGATTAAGAAATCTTTCTTAAGGAAATTTTGAAATCCAAGAAGCAACTCAATACAATTCCATGCAAGCTGAAAACCCTTGTTAAAATACTATGTGCCTCTACAGCTGTTTCAGATCCGTTCTGATCCCTTCCCTCACACCTGCTGGAATTCTGTCTTCTATGCAACCATTAACAAAAAAAGAGAGAGAAAGAGAGAGCGTCCTGACTTCTTCCTTTGCCTCTGGTCATCCTAACATATGGCTCTTTAAAAAGAGGAGATAAAATTATGGTGGGTCCAGCACTGTCTATTAGTTAGGATTACTAGAAACAGAACCTCCATGTTCTGCGGCAGTTTTAGTTCTGAATATCAGATACCAGAGACGAACATCAAGGGAAAGCTATAGCTTTCCTGCCCGACTTGTGAGCTTTCCTGAAGAAGGGCCGGCATTGGAAGTGGGCATTGCTGGGCAATCACCAAGGGCTGACAGAAGGCCCCACTCCTGGTCCCTACTAATGTGCCCACAGCTTTTGCATGGCAATGACAGACTGACTCTCTCCAGGCCCACTCTGTGGATCCACTGAAAGCTGGTGTTGGCCTGGCTGCAAGGAATGAAGCCTCTCTGATTGGCCATTGCTGAAGGTAGAGGGCCTAACCAGCTGGTTTGTATTCTTGTCACTCACTAAAGGCCATCTCTTTTATACAGATTCATTTGTTTTAAAGGGGATCGGAGAGATGTAATTAAGTATGACTGAATAGCCGTTAAACATGACAGAAAGAGAAGAGACATACGCTATAACATAAGCACAGAGAAGTGCTGGTCAGAACCTTCCAGAAGTTGCCTTTCAATGATTTCTGAACTGATTTCACTGGCTGAGATTTTGCTTTAAGATATTTAGATACATACACAACACACACTTCCTGTTGTCGCAAGCAGAGGTGGATCTACAGGGAGGGCAAAGCTCTAAGTTTTGCAAGGAGCCTTACTCTGTCATGTAAATCCCTCCCTTGCTGCTGTAGCCAGTAAGCAACGCCAAGATGTTGCTTTTCCCTGTGAGGATTGGCTAAAACGGTGCAGGAGAGGAGTGATTTCCACTGCAAGGTAAGGCTTCTTGCAAAACTTAGACCTCTGCCCTCCCTTAGATCTGCCTCTGGTCGCAAGTAGGACAAAAGCAGAGAGCATAAAAAGTCCCCTTTAAAAAAAAATGAGAAAACCCAGGCCTGATATGAGGAGAGGCAGTATAAAACTCAAGGGGTTTCAAGGGGAATTTGATATCACCATGAGGCAAAGGGAAGAATTTTTGAGGGAGGCTGCTCCACCCAGTGAAGGACCGCAGCCGAATAAAATATGTATATATGATTGTGGGTGCCCTTTATAAGCTGGAAACACTTGTGCAACTGGCCTTGTGAGTAAATGATCTTTGAATTAAATTAATTCAGACAGAAGGACGGAGGGGGGCATCTTGGCTGCCAGCCCAGCTTTGAGGACAGCTGTTGCCCACTAAGTGCAGCTGAAGGGGATTCCTCAGGGCTCTGTTTTCACCACTCCACCTCCAGCCTGCACCCACCATGGGGACTGTCTGTTCCCAAAACATCCCCTTCTCTCTCTCTCTCTCTCTGCCCCCACTGTAGGGTCAAGACAGGCCAAGCCCAAGGAGTAAACAAGCTACATGATGGAGGGACAGGCATGGCTGAGGAGTGGGATGGACTACAAAGACTTTGCTGAAGCAGCATCTATCTCCAATACCCCTGCCTGGGGATGCATGGTTGAGGGACGGGCACTATCAGACCCCACAGGGAACTGGCAATGCTCCCTTGGGATTGTGGGTAATTGTTGCTCCAGCCCATTATCACATGATTGGTTGGTTGCAACAGCAACCCAAAAACGATGGGAGGGGGAGACCTGGGCTGGGAATTTGCTGCCTGGTGCAAAAGGCCATGAAAGGGCAGACCTCTATGGAGATAAGGAAGGGGACAATACTATTCATTACTAAGCACTGCCTGTATGCAGTCACAAGAGAAACCAGAGTGTGCATTCATAAATGAATTTTCACACTATAAGAATTCTGAGGACATTATTGAAAGGACATTATTTTGCAAAAAAAAAAAAAAAATCTGAACCAGAAATTGGTTTATTCTTTACTACAATCTAGATCTGGCTGACATTCATCCGGTCTATTTTATAAACTCCAGATAATGAAGAGGGCAACAGCTATGATATCAGGAGGTGGCCTCAGGCAATTCATTCCCTCACAGCCTCACACCCCAGCCATAATACGGGGATAATCATCCTTGCTTGCCTTACAGGGCCATTGTAAAGACCGCAATTCAAGAGCATTCTTGGATATCCCATACATGCAATGTTCACATTAACAAGTTAAAAAAAAAACCTTTAGGGTGCAATCCTAACCAACTTTCCAGCACCGAGGTAAGGGCAACTGTGGCATTCCGATAAACAAGAAGGCCCTCAGAAGGCCAAAAATCATCACTTTTTGAAGTGACAATTTTCAGCCTTCTAAGGGCCAAGGAGGCTGAGCATAGCCTCCTCGGCCCTCAAAACCCTTCTGGGGAAAGGTAGCAGGCATGGAGGGAGTGGTGGCACCCACAGGTGGGGAGCACATCCATGGAGGTGTGCCCCAGGGCACCGACCCCCCCAGGAACGCCACTGAAGGGCAATACAGCTCTGAGGTAAGGGAACAAACATTGCCTTGCCTTGAGGAGGCCTCTATGACTACTACTCCCCTGCAGAATGCAGAACATGCCCCATTGGCACAGCTATGTCAATGCTGGAACATTGGTTAGGATTGTGCCTTAATCAACTTTCAAGAGTAGTGGGAGCCTACTCTGCCACAGAATATGTATCATACGCCTGATGTGTTTGTCTCTGGCTATGTGAATGGTGCCAACCATCTTCTTTCCAAATTGCCCACCGTAGAGGAAAAAAACTACGCTCTCTCTATAAAGCAGAATAGCAAATAACTCTGGGATACACTCATCTGCCTTCACCAAACATGAACCTCCTTATGAGGTAAACATTCCTGTCATAAAGAGGGTATAAGTCAGAGGGTAGCTAAGGTATGCTCTCCTGAATGGCCCCTACAGAATCACATTGGCTTGTTATTGGCTTCTTATCACTCAAGGACAGCCATTTTGAATACCACCTTAGGTGATGTTTGTACTTCTTACTAGAAGTAATATGGTTTAATTTGGAGATTTGGGCTATGGACCCAGTTTGGTGTTAGGCATCTACAGATTGTAAGACCATCTCAATGTTTCATTGGCTCTAGCACTCAACTCCTGTTTAGGTCTCACCCTGAGAGAATCCTCAATTCCTTTAATCCCACGCAGGCTGGTACTCACCTGCCACCTCTGCAATATCACCAGGCACCATGTCCCTGGCCTTTATTCTCTGCACAGACTTCCTGTCGGACCGGTACACCTTGCCCATCTCGGGCTCATACTCCTTTAGAGCCTCAATGGCATTCTCAGCGTTCCTCTCCTGCAAGAAGAAAGACCATCATCACATTAGTGGAGTGGGAGAGCTATGAAATGGTCAAAGAGCAAGTTGTGAAAATGGCCGTTCATCCTAGTATTCTTATTTCAATTGCAAATGTGAAATGAAAAAGCAAAAAATAAAAATAAAAATCCAATACATTTTGAATAATAATAAATAATGGTACTCAGAAAAAAATGCGCTCTCTCTCCCATAATAATCAGGCTACACCCTGAGAAGGAACTAGGCTATTTGGGAATGGCAGTTCTCTATAAAAAAAGACCTAAGGTTTTTTATCCTATTTCCCAGACTGCATGTGTGTGTGTGTGTTTCCGTCCCTTATTCTAGCTGGAGGCCTTTCCCATCTCTCCCCTTTTCTCCTATTTTGTAATAGGTTGATAATAGCCTTACCTTACGTTGTACCTAACCTAATGTACCAAATGTGAAGCAATTTGCACTACAGAGCTACAGAAATGCTGCTTTTATTTATTCCTTGTTTGTTTACCTGCCATACTCCAACAATGGCGTTGGCAATCAGAATCAACAAGATGACAAATGGTTCCACAAAAGCTGTGACTGTCTCCTCACCTTCCTCAAACCAGGCCAGAACCTGCCAAGAGAAGAGATGCAGACCCCAGGGTTAGATCAGGCAGGGGTTAAGGAGAATCGTCAGCCCACACCTTGCGCAGGTATAGCCCTCATTCTTTCTGAGACAGGAGTCCTGGATTAGGTTTCTTCTTACCCATTTTCTCCCTCATCTTTATGGGATTGCATTTGCTTCTTGATTCTTCTTGACATTTGGAATCTGGAGACAGCTGAACCCAGGCTGCGCCTTGCATGTGTACAAGATGAAGCGTGTAAGTTGATCCCGTGAAACCCGAGAGCATCAGAGCAAAGGGCTCCTGTTTGTCTGAGTGAGTGTGTGTGTGTGTGTGTGTGTGTTGCAGCATATGGGTGTTGTGTAATTGTAGGCAGGTGTTGTTGGATGGGAAATGAAGGCATGAATCTGTGCACAAATGAAATGTGCAAGAACGCCTGATGTTCCATGCTGACCCCTGCTGGAGGGATCCTGCATGTACATGTATTTGAAATTTTGAGGGATTTGCAGGGGTCGTGGTGTAATTGGCTTCTGCTTTTATTATGAAGAAAATCTTGCCTATAAGGTTGGGGTTCAATCACTGCTACAACACTGTTTTGTATGACATAAATCTCCTGTCCAACTGTGGACAAATATCGTTTATTATCAATTATCTTCTAAAATCACAAAAGTGCTTATCAGACTTCTCTCTGATAGTTGGCATTCGCCTGTGAATTTGCAGCACAGCATTCACCATTAGCAACCCCAAGGAGCCTACAGTTTGTTGCAGTGGTTCTTAAAATAGCCACTGCACTGGAAACCAAGATGTCCAATTGCAATGACAAAAAAATGCAAAAATTCCTCAGCAGGATTGAAATTAATTAAGTTCACAGAAGGTAGAGCCCTGAGCCATAGAAAAGGAAACACGAGACCTAGGTCTTTCAGTGAGGATTAGTTGCACCTCTAAATTGATACAGCGATTTACTTGCTCTGTGTGTGGGAGAGAAAGGGAGAGCTTATCAGTGCTCAAATTATAAGAGGGCAGAGAAGGTCTGCCCTCCCTATCATTTTATTATGCTTGGCAACTGTTTTTAGGAGACTCTGGGGGGCATGATTTGGTTAACATTGGAGAATTCCGGGACTGGCAGCCTTTTGATTTCATGAAGGGCTGTCTCACCTACCCCTCTAATAACTACAGAAGCGATTCATATCTTGCTCTCTCTCCAGTTTACCACCCCTATTTTTGCTCATTCTAATGGCTGTTCTGCAGGACATACTCCAGACCAGTCTCTTCTAGAGACTGGCTCAGTCCCAGTCAAAAAGCCACAGAGGGCATCACACTCTCTGCAGATGTTAAGAGTGGAAATGAGGAAACAATTTACTGGACCAGAACAACCCTGGTCTCAAGCTTTTTCTTTGCAGCCACCACTGCAGATTTGCTAGGTTTTCCAAGAAGGAGTCGGGCTCAGGCTACCTGAGAACTGGGCTGTTAACTGTGACCTTTAGAGTGACCTCTTGGTGCTGGGCCAGGCCATGAGCTCCTTGGGGATTGGGTAACACACTCCAAGAAGGCTTCATCTCAAGTGTCAGGAACGGGGCAGCAGAGAGCATAGGAAGACACTACTTGCTGAGCGGGAGGGAAGCCTGAGCTTCAGGTTTTGGTGACAGAGATAGTGATGGTCAAAAGGATCTGGGGAAAGGGATGGGGGCTTTCCCATTGACTTGAGAGAACCCCTTTTCCACAAAGGCCAGGCATTTCCTGTGTGGTGGTTGCTGGGCTTAGTTCAAGAGTGAATATAGATGCATACAGGTGTGAATACAGGTGCATACAATTGGAGCAGCAAGCCCAACAAATGCTTGTTGCATCCTTTTCAGACATAGAAATCCTATTCAGACATCCCATTCAGAGTTTCCTTGCTCTGGAGATGTGTATGGCTGACACTGGTGGTTTACAGAACACATTAACTGGAACCAGTGATACTATTAACTCCTTCCCCCCCAAAAAAGAGTCATTTTTCAATGTTTTAACAATAGATTCTGCCTTTTTTTTAGGGGGGAATAGGGAGAAAGATAAATGCACATTTAACTGAATATGTATTAAATACATGCAGTGCTTAAAACAAAATGTGGGCAGTCTGCATGAATTGTTCGGAGGACAAGAAAGACTGAAACTGTGTTCTAATCATTTGTGGTCAGTCCACCTGTCAAATACATTGCAAAGGTAGAGAGAAGCCAGCCAGTTGCAGGAGTAATAACATGTGATTTTTGATTTGGATGTATGTCTGCATGCTCCCTTAAAATAATATGGTCGGGGGTGAGTAAAAAGTAACTCTACAGATGCTTCGTTTATATTACTTTGCATGGTCCAGGTTTGAGCCTAGCCACTGAAAATGTTCTCAAGCTAAGCCCTGTCTCAAATTCGGCCTTCATTATTTTCTTCAATTAGGGATAATGGGGCTTATCAATTGGCCTTTTTGCAGTTTCCTCATCACATATTGGATGGCATGAATCAGACCTTACCATGACAGATTGAATCTTCATGCAGTTCTCTAGCTAGGATCAATGCAGCTTATCGCAGAGCAGAGCTTTGGATTCCCAGTACAAACCAGTAAAAAGGAGCTTTTGCCGGCAGCTCTTGGCACTGGCATAAGCCAGCCACTGACCAAACAAGCAATTCTTTGGTTTTGGCATATGATGACTGGTCCCTTGTGCCTTGTCTGTCCCCACCATTGCTTGCTAGGATTGGCATATTTTGGTCTCTCTTGATCTGCATTAGTAACCCAAACTGCATGCCTCACAAGGCCACCATCACTTACAAAGGAGATGCAGGCTGCGAGCAGGAGGATTCTCACGAGCAAGTCTTCAAATTGTTCAATCACCAGTTCCCAAATGGTTTTGCCTAGTGTGCAAAAAATAGTGGAAATGAAGACTCAAAGGGAAGCAAGGGCAACTCTCCCTGTCCTCTCCAGTTTCCCAGAAGCACAGTGGATTAACGGTGGGGTAGGGGAAATGGGGGACACCCAATGCCATGTTTCACAAAAGCCTGGACTCTGGGATAGTTTGGGTTCAAGGCCTAGTCAGGCAGGACTAGGAGCACAGTGGGTATCAAAGACCCTCCTTTGAGAGCTTAGCTACATGTTACACCCAAACACACGTAACAAAAGCTCAGCAGGGATTGAGCAACTTCAGGAAGAAAATTTGGAACAGAAGATGTTTGTCCCTTTCCCCACCTCTGCTGCTCTACTGCAAATCAGCCCCAGTTGCTTTTCCTCTTTGCGGGGCTCCAAACATGTTTGCCTCTCCAAAGAATCACTTCCTCTCTTCCTAAGTGTCCCAACAAGATGGGCCATTCGTGGCCCATCTTGCTGGCTCATCAACATCTCATTAATACTGATATTGAACGATCGATGCTGAACTGCCCCACTCCTTTGGTACAGCACTTACTGCCTACTAGAGGCTTGAGAGGCAGGGGGAGCTAAGGGTGCTTGGAACATATTGGGGAGAAGCCCACTGGGCTATGAACATAGGTAAAAACCTTAGAAGCCTAGCAGGAAGTGATCTGCCCCCTTGATTATTTTTTTGTCAGCTTTTTGTCTCTTTACCCTGAGGTTATGTTCAAAGCTGGCAGCCAAACTACACACTACATGAAAGCTGTCATTAGCAGCAATGGAGGTTACTTTTCTTTTGAAAAGAGCAATCAGCTTGGAACCAACAACTTAGGTCTCCAAACCCTGGACTGAGGGCCCAATCTGGCCCTCTGAGAGATTTTATCCGGCCCTTAACAGGTGGTGGGACAGACCCACAGCAACTTGCCAAAGGGGGATATATACATGCAACCTTGGTATCCGCTGGGGTTCTGTTTCAGAGCCCCCCATGGTAACTGGGGTCACCATTTAAATGCCCTTATATATGATGTTGCTGTCGTGCTGAAATGTTTGGAGACCCCTTAGGAGGACTGCAGTGGGAGGAGTAGGGTAGCATTAACCCTACCCTACTACAAATTGGGGGTCCCATCCTACAACTGCTATTCATCCAGGAAAAGGGTTCCCCTTGGTTTCTGAGAAGAATGCAAGAAGTCAATCAGACCAGGGTACAGTGAGAGTTTCCTATAAACTATTTTAACATTTCTCCACACCTGTGTCAGAGACTCACCTTCTTCAGCTGGGAGTTCTGTGGGTTTGGAGGCCACACATTGAGAGAGAGAGAGAGAGAGAGAGAGAGAGAGGTTAGAGTATCGTTCTTGTGTCTTTGAGTCAATTGTTAGGGAAGAGAAGGGGACTGTGTAAGTCTACAATTACGTTGGCTTTTGACACAGGCTCAAGGTTAATACGTGGGACCAGACCTGCACCGTTAGAAATAAGCCATGGGGTGATGCTTATAGGGCAGACATATTGGGACATAGATGCAAACTATAGGAAGCCTCTCTGCTGTAACGAAGGTTCTGGGGGAAAGGTTCATATGGCTTTGAAATAAGTGATGGGGTCAGAGCAACCACCACGGCATTAAGGTTAGGCTGGGGAGTCTTTGCTGGCTGAGCTCCACAAGGAGACCGGGAGCCCTGAACTGGTGTCAGTTACAGCCGGTTGCACATTCATGCACGTAACGCCTACTGCGGCATAGGTGCATGCTTACAATCTCATCTGATTGATCTCCTTGCCATGATTCGACTGGGTCTAGTCCATGTTTCTTCCCCCATTTCTTTCCCTGAACGTGAGACTTGGCTGGAGAATATAGTGCACAGGAAAACGGGGAATTTACCTTCTCCATAGCTATACCCTGAGCAGGACACTACTATCCCCCAAACACACCATCCTCTTCCAACCTATTTGCTCTTCGTTTTTACATGCATATTTCTCAAGGCCATCATCCTCTCAGATCTGCCCTGCACCTAGCCAGCCTCCCGGTCAGTAATTGTGGAATATCTGCACCTCCCAGCCACCCCCCTCCATCTCCCGGCTGCTCCTACAAGTTGCCCATCAGCAATTTTGATATCTGGTTCATACCAAAGGGAATTACTGGGTTATTCTTAGCAAAGCAGCAGCTGCCCTGTCCCCAGCCTGGCTACCTCCGCCCTCCACACAACTTTGCTGTCTCCAATGTTCCCTCTCTTGCTTTGCTTCTGCCTCCATCCCCAGTCACCTTTCATTCCATATTCCCATCAGACTCATTCTCTTTATAGTTTGCTCCTTCCTTCCTTCCTTCCTTCCTTCCTTCCTTCCTTCCTTCCTTCCTTCCTTCCTTCCTTCCTTCCTTCCTTCCTTCCTGTAACTACTAACAGTTCTTTGACTTGCATTGAATGCCTCCCTTCCATCTCTTCTCCCTGTATCCCTCCATCCTAGAATGCATCCGTCTAGAATGAATGCATCCATCCACCTGTCCATCTCTTGCTGGATCATCCTTTCCTTCCTTTGGCTCTCATGCCTGTATTTCCACGTCCATCCTTTCAGGAGTCTGTCCATCTCCCTCCCGCTGCCCCCCCTTCCCTGCATCCTGGCACCTGGCCACATGGGTACCAAGATGGCTGTAGACACTCACCGTTGTGTCCATATTTTTCCAGATTTCTCTTCACCTGCTCTGGAGAAAGGCCAGCGTGCTCGTTCACCCCAAAGTAAGCCAGACACTCTTCCGCTGTCTTCGCATGGGCGTTCTCCATTTTTGCCCCACCACAGCTGCCCTGTTGCTGTGCTTAAAGCCGCCCCCTTCTCCTTCGGCTTGGCCTGCTTCTGCTGCCCCCTGACAATGGAGTATCACTCGTGCCCCCTTTGAGTTCCTCCTAGTTCTCAGCAGACCATGGTCCTCGGCACACAGTATCCAACGATGGAGGGAAAGCCCATACGACCCGTCCTCGTACAGAAGCCTTCACCGAGCTCTGAGGCTGGCACACGTCCTTATGAGGCAGCCCGGGGTCCAGATCCCCGGACATTGTCCGTGGGCCCCCATTGGGTGACTGGTGCTGACATCACCTCGGTCACCAACTCGCATATGGCCTTCTGCGGAGAGAAGGTATTTTTGCTGACTTGAGAGGGAGAAGCCAGGAGGATGGTTGGCTTGAAGCGGGGGGGGGGGGAGAGCAGGGGAGAGGAGGCCGGGTGTCCACAGACCCATGTGTCACTCAAATGCTCGCCTGTTCCTTGCAGGAGATCTCACCCTAGCCTCCCCCTCCTGCCTCTAGTAGATTTAGGGTTTATTTCTGTCCCATGTCTTGTCTATAATGAAGATACATAGAGAACTGGGTTGCCCTCGTTCCTATATTTGCTGCTAAATAAATCTTCTCCTGTCTTTCTCATTCACACACACTTTCAACTCTATATAATACCTGTATTCGTATCTCTATGTGTATATAATGTATGTTTAGCACTCTTTCTTGTTCTTTGTCCATCTCTCTCAGCAATGCAGTCTCTGACACCAATCAGCCAGGTGACTCAGGCACATTCACAAGAAAGGCAAGCTGAACAGTATACCGTTTGTGTACAAGATCTGCTACTCAAGAGATGTATTGCGTGTATTGAATGTGGTTGTTGCCTCTCTGACAAGCAAGGCTGAAAGCCACAGATCTGCCACAAATTTATCTTATTGCTTCAATTTCTTGCAATGGCCCGTGGCAAATCATTTGCTGGCTAACATGAATGAAATGCAATTTGCAGATGTAGTATATTTCCTTTGGTTTGTCTTAAGCATGCTCTCAGCTTTGCTAATATAAAATTACAGTACAATGCAAAAGCCAAACAGAAATAAAGATCTTCAATGGCTGTTTAAAAACAGGGAAAAAGGGCAGCCTGACAGATCTCCCTGGGGTTAATTCCTTTGAGAAGACCGTGTTTCTGGTACCTGCCAAGCCATTCCAGTAAGAGGTGGATCAGGAGAGCAGGATCTTTGCTATAAAAGCTTGACCAAGTTCATACATCAGCAGGCAACAGGCAGATCTTACTGCAACCTGCCCTTAGAATGTGTACAGCTTCAAAGACCAATACCAGTACTTTGCCCAGAGGTGAATGGGCAGATATTCAAGTGATTATTGAATTGCAAGTCAACATGCACATGCGTGTGCACATATGCGCATGCGCGCGCACACACACACAAGTGCACATACACAAATAGTTTATTCACCTCTTAAGAGCAAAAGCTTTCAAAAACCTTCCTCTGTGTGGTGAGATTTTTGCCTCTTGAAGGGTTGATAGCATGTTCTATGGAAATGCTCTTAAGCTGGCTAAATATAGTAAATACATATATATTTACTACAGGTTTCAAAGTTTCTGAAATCTCAAAAGAGACATTACAAATAAAAGATTCTAAATGAGTGCATGTCAGTATATTTGCTATATTTTGTCAGCGGTTTGCCCACATTGTAATCAAAATTATGCTCATTCAGAGTTCTCATTTTTAATTATTGCTGATTATATGTCATAATCAAAATGCAATCAGAAATAATTAGAAAATGAAAACTCTGAATGAGCATAATTCAATTTTTTTAGAGTTGTTTTGAGTTCTTCTTTCCAGATTCTTGGGGACATGTGGGTAGAGAACCAACAAGAAACTGGATTTCTACGCCAATACTTGGAGGTGAAGATTCACTTTCCAAGGACCATCAACTTGCAAGACAGCTCTCTAAAACTCTTTGGGTGATACAGATCGTCATGGTGAGATTTTTGCAAATGAAACGTTACGTGGGAGGGGGAAGTGAGGATGCTTCAGAAGGCTGAGAAAGAGGCTGAGAGCCAATTCCTGGCAAGGAGGGTCAGGGTAGAAACCATATTCCTTGAGCATTGCAAACATAATGTTTATTTGGGTAATTGACATTTGTGAGGAAGTGGCAGCTTCCCTTAGATACCTGACCAGAATGTGACCAGAGTGAAAAAGCTCCATCAACTCATCAAGTGAAGAGGTGATGAATATACACAGACTTCTAAGCATTTGACCGGAGGGGGAGGGAGGGGGAATGGGAAGGGGCTCTTGCACAGAAGGGTTCTTTCATCCAGCAGGGAGGAAGATTAATCAGCAGGATCTAAAACATATCCCAGACCAGGCACGGTAGCTTTTTCACCCGTGTTGCCCAGGGAAAGGACTCCTCTGTGAACCTGATGAAATGTATGACATTGTCTTTGTATGACAGATGTCTTTGTATGACAGATGCTTATATTCCTTCCTGGGTAGGCACTGAAATAAGGCTTTCTTCTTCAGGGACACCCCTGAAGCCAAGACTATGCCAGCTGAACAGCCAGCTTTTGAGCTCACCCCAGTCCAGAGACAAGAGAGCTACAGTATATCAATCCAACGTCCAAGCAAAAGGAATGATATCCAAAAAGGTTGTTTGTCTGTGTAACCACAATACCACTATGTCTTGCCCACTTACCACTTCCAGGGGCAGTGCCACTCAGATTTGGCTTATTTTGAGAGAGCATTTTTGTCATCTTTTCTTTATTTACAGATATACCTGAACATCTCAGATCCTGATCAGGCATAGCTTTAGGAAACCTGCAGCCACAGAATCCGTACTATGCCTTAAGAGTCTCTCAGTGCGCAATCCCAACCTGGAGTTTGGCCAACACAAGGGACACCGTAAAGCATGTTTGGACCACTCTCGGAGTCAGAGAGGCCAGCACCTGTGTGCTGTGCCATCCTTCCTGAGTGGTCCAAGCATGCTTTAAGGTGGCCCTAGTGCCGGCCAAACTTTCCTGGCCTAACTTGTGCCGGCCTAACTCCAGATTAGGATTGCATTCTCAGCTAAGCAACTGTGCTAGCTCTGCACAAAACATTCTGATTCTGAAAAAAAGAACTGCGCTATAAAGCCCAGTAAAGCTTTTTATTTTTTGCTTTCTTCATTGCACCAGTTATTTGAAAGCATAGCAAGTTACTTTCTGTTGTTGTTTGCTGTCTTTCCAAGGCTTGATCACTTCCTACCCAAGATGCTTGTGCAAACTGTAAAATGCCCTGGAGGCGCAGTACACAGCAGGTGAGGTGTGTCTATTTGGTGGGTAACTAATATAGGGACGTGGTGGCACAGCGGGTTAAACCACTGCTGCTGGGCTTTCCGACAGGAAGGTTACGAGTTCAAGACTGCGTGACAGAGTGAGATCCCGTTGCTTGTCCCAGCCCCTGCCAACCTAGCAGTTCGAAAGCACCTAAATGCAAGGAGATAAATAGGGACCACTTTGGTGGGAAGGGAACGGCGTTCGGTGCGCTACGGCGTAGAGTCATGCTGGCCACATGACCACGGAAGCTTGTCCTTGGACAAAACGCTGGCTCTACAGGCTTTGAAATGGAGATGAGCACCGCCCCCTACAGTCGGTCACGACTAGACCATTTGGGCCTGGGGAAACCTTTACCTTTTAACTAGTGGAGCCTAGGCCAACTCAAGGCCAGGTTTATGCCCTCAGGCTTCCTCCTACTCCTCCAGCCAGCTGCCAACCCTCTCTCTGCTGTTGCCTCTGCACCCAAAAGACATGTGATTCCTCAGGATTCTCCGTGATGGGAACATTAAATCCTCTGGCCCACGGACACCAAATCCTTGTGTGCAGTGGTCTGGGGCAGCAGAGAGGAAGACAGGGTGACCTGACTGCTGCTGTGGTGAACTCTTTGCTTTAACATAATGCTGAACCTACAAGTCGCTAACCCACAATCCAAGGGTGTCCTTACACCCCAGATCCCCCCCCCCACATAGTGTGACTGGCTGCTTGGTGACTGTTCCTTTCGTTAGTCAATTGTTTCTTCATAGCTGAGAACGGTTGGGTGATGGGAACTAGTTGTGAATAAAGCCAGTTTGATCTGAAATCATTGCCTCTAGCTCATAATCAGTGGTTCTCAAAACCTTCAGCACCGGGACCCACTTTTTAGAATGACAATCCGTCTGGGACCGGCCGGAAGTGATGTCATGGCCAGATTTGCCATCACTGTGACACCAGAGCCTGCTGTTTTCCTGAGAATAAAGCAATAAGATGGGTTATTTTTCAGCCATTTTCCAATAAAGTGAATCAAAAAGGGGGAAAAAGAGCATACACCTTTAAAACCTTGACACAAGCAAAATAACCACCCAGCCCCTCCCCCTTTCCAGTGTTCTATCTTCTCGTATTCTCAACTATAGCTGTACTGCACTAGGTGCTACACAATCCACCTGAAACTGGCTCGCGACCCACCTAGTGGGTCCCGACCCACTGCTTGAGAAGCACTGCTCTAGCTCAATCAGTTTGAGGAGACAACCAGATGGGGATTTCCTGTGGGGTTTAAAGAAAACGGAAATGAAGCTGTGTGTACCTATTTGAAAGCAGGACTATGACACTGTTTGTATCTGTTTGAAATGGCTCCACAGGGCAAATAGATGCTTTGGGAAGGGGAGTGATTTCAAGGGGGCATATGACACACACAGGAAAGGAAACCTTTCCTTCCTCCTCCCGCCCTTCCTCAGCTGCTGCTCCCTCAGCCTTACAACCCAAACAAAGCAATCAGAGCCCGTCACGGTCCTCCCACTATCCAGTGTGGCCTTGAGCAATCCAGAACACAACACACGGGAGCCCCAACCATGGCCGTGCCAACAGGTGTAAGTCTGTAACAAGATAAAAGTGGCATCCCCAAGGGCTTTCCCCAGAGCCCAGAGGCCAGAAATATCCACAGGAAACCACAATCCCGAGTTCATGCAGTGGCAGCCAGCCCAACGATCGGTGGGGGGGGGGAAGACTGGGCTGAGAGCAACCAGGGGAGAGAGCGGCGAGGCTCGTTTAGCCAACCAGCGCACTCCCCACCACAGTGCCCTGACCAGACAGACACACAATCCAAGGACACGACAATGCCCTGACACTTCTCATTGTCTCCTCATACCTGCTTCATGCCCAGGCTGCATTTTTGCCCACAGTTCAATCAATGACTGCAGCTGATTCTTCTGCCAGTTTCTGAGAGACATCACTCAGAGGCATCAAGAATATGGGCCATGTTTGCAAACCCCCAGCAACGGATGCAGTTGGATTCAGGGTTTAGGCTGAACGGAAGAGGACTAAAAGGCATTGGAAAAGATGGAATGTCCATGACAATGTCTGCTTGGTCACATCTGATAGGGCAGGGGTGAAAGGATATTGAGGGGGGTGGGGATGGGGAGTCAGGAGAGAAATAGGGTGCACTGGAACCCCTTCTGAATTTTGAATTTGGTGACACCAACTACCTCCTGTCTGGTTAGATTCTTCACTGTTTTCCTACCCCTAAAATTGCTATAGTGTGTGTGTGTGTGTGTGTGTGTGTGTGTGTGTGTGTGTGAGAGAGAGAGAGAGAGAGAGAGAGAGAGAGGAGAGAGAGAGAGAGAGAGAGAGAGAGAGAGAGAGAGAGAGATTGAGTATTAAATATTGGGATGATTATGGGAGTAATTTATTTTCTTTTACAACCCCCTACTGTTTTTATTAATTGTTTCACTTATTGTATGTGCTTTTTATGGAAACTCTGTAAACCTCCTTGGGCATTTGCTTAGGCAAAGGAAAGGTGGGATTTACATTTTTAAAATCAATACATATTTTGGACCATGTTTTGTTTTTATCAAATCCATACTGGGCGCTAGGTGTGTCCTTGTGGTTTCCTGCAAATTAAGTATTTTTTTAAGTACCACAAAGGATCTGGTGGCACCTTAAAGATTAGCAAATGTATTGTGAGAAATAAAAAGCTACAGAACACTAACTGGCCAAAAATGCATCTGATGAATTGGCCAATGTAAGCTTATGACACAATAAACATGTTAGTTAAGCCTGGGCATGCTGTTGGTTCTGCTGTAATGGAATAACATGATATCCCTCTGAAATGATTTATAATAATGCCTTCCCTCCCTGTCTGTGCTTCCATAGCTCTTCCTCCGTCTGCTCCTAAGGGAGGCACTCGTGTGTGTGTGCGTGTGTGTGTGTGCGCGCGTGTGTGTCTGTGTTTGTGTGTGTGTCTGTGTGTGCGCGCGCTCCTTTTTGCTTTTGGTGCTATGCCAGCTCTCTATGAGTTCTCAAATATAATAGTTAATGCTTCCAGACTTGCCCGGCTGTCTCCTTCATCTTTCACCCTTGGGTGGATGCCATCCTGCTCTGCTGGCTTGAATTCATTCAAATATTCCATGCATTCTTGAATGTGTTCCTTTGTTGACCTGCGTGCCCATTTATCTTACGGACCCTGCCAACAGTACTCCTACCTATTCCATCACATCACTATTTGTGATTTACCTTCTTCATGAAATAACTACAGAGCAGTTCAGCAAGTCAAAGGAGGATGGCGCTGCAGAGCAAAAGAGCAAAGTCAAAGGCAACCTATCGAAAAACGGGTTGTAAAGCGTGCCCAGGATTCCCAATGTACTGCAAACATCTGCATTCCTCCTTAAGAGGAAATAGTGCACCAGTTATGCGAAAGCCAAACTTGGAAAGAAGAGCTTTTGTATAATTGGTGTACAATTGTTTTCCTAAAGAACACGGACACTGAATATTCTGGAAAGTCATAAACACTATTTTTCAATCAGTCATGTTCTGCTAAAGATTGTCTCTGTCTTTTCGTCATCTTTCTATTGTTCAGTTGGCTCTGCTCTGTCTTAAATAACTCTCCTCCATAGTGGAACTGCAATTACAGAGTTTCTTTTTATTTCCTTTTGTCTTTTTTTGTCTTCCTTTTCCTTTTACCAGGTACAAACTGAGACAGAGTGCCTATGACTACTGCATAGAAGAGGGAATTTTGGCAGGTGTAGCTCAACATGGAAGGGTTTCAAAAGCTGCACCTGCCAAAATTCCCTCTTCTATACAATGGTCAAAGGTATAGGCACTCTGTCCCAGTGTGTATCTGGTAACTCTAATTTTGCCTCCCCTTTACAAAGACTGAACTGAACTTAGGGCCGAACTGAAATAATGTTTTTGTGGTTTTCTGCTGATGGAATTGTTGCATCTCGTTTTATTTGGTTGATCACATGCCTCTTGCAGCACCTAAGGTGTCCATCCATGCCAAAAGAAATGAAGGATCTGACTCATAGATCCATCTCAAAACGGTTGCAAAGCTTTACAAGGCCCAACACATTTCTGGGTGTGCTCAGGTGGATTGCTTGAAATGGCGAAGCATGGCTACAGAATAATCCTATGCCCTAGAGCTAGCCCTTATTTTCCTAATATATCTCAGGGCACAATCCTAACGAACTTTCCAGCACTGCCATAGCTGTGCCAATAGGGCATATACTGCATTCTGCAGTGGAGTAGTAGTCACGGAGGCCTCCTCAAGGTAGGGGAATGTTTGTTCCCTCATCTCAGAGCTGTATTGCCCTTACCCTGGTGCTGGAAATTTGATAGGATTGCGCCCTCGTGAAACTATGCAAGCCTAAACATCTTATAGCACACGCGCACACACACACACACACACACAGAGAGAGAGAGAGAGAGAGAGAGAGAGAGACTTTGGAGTTCCACCATTATGTGCAGACATTAAAAATTCCTCTTTGCATTACTTCCCTGAGTCAGAGTCAATGCACAATTAATTAGGCAAGAGGTTAGCTGATCTTAAAAGTCACAATGAAAGTCAAAGATAATATTTGAAATGTCCATTGAATGGGAAGATGATGCACGGAATAGCTGCCCTGGTCCTTACCATCCACATCAGCTTTGATCTCTTGTGTTTGATCTTTTGGGTGAGGCATATTGGTCACTAAGCAGGCAAATAGGTCTGAGATGAAGGTTGGGATTGGCTGCAGTGGCTGCTGATGTCATCCCCCTTCTTCAGCTTGAATTGGCACAGCCCATCCTACCGCCTCATTCTGCGGCAGGGTAGACCAAGCCTAGCTCTGAGGGGCTTAAAGGAGAAGGCAGCCTGTGCGCCTTGGTGCTTGACAGAGTAAAACCAGCCATTGGAAACATATTCAGAGGGTGAAAGCCTGACAAAATGGCAGCGCACTAGTAGAGCAGGTCGTGGCTATGGAGATTCCCACCTATTTCAGAAACTGCTCCCGGATGCAAAGGGAGACCTTCGGCCCCTGACGTTGTTCCAAAGCTTCAGGTGAGGCAGGCACAATGCTATCCTCCGAACTCCTGCCTCCAGGCCTTGTGGGGCCAGATTCTGGTCCCAGTGCCAGGGAACAAAGCCTAATTTGCAGGGCAGGGACCTTTGAGGCCAGGTCATTTGGATGAGGAACGAGCAGGGAGTCCATTTGCAGAGGGATCAGGGTCAAGTTATGCAACGCGCCAGCCTGGGAAACCCGTGAATTTTATGTGCCGCAAAGAGAGGGTGTTGAGTTCCCTGGGCCCAATAACGAGCCCAGCAGCTGCATCCCGCCCGGGTCCGGTTACCGCCACAACCTTTCAGGATTGGCAAAGTCAGCGGCCACAAGAGAGAATGGAAAGGGAAGGGCGAGAAGGGAGCTGGAGCAGCGGGGGGGGGGCTCTGGGAGCAAGTGGGGCTTCGGGCTCACATGCTAGGGGGTGAAACCTGTGTGAGGCTGAGCGAGCAGGAAGCATTGGTGACGAGGGCGGCCCACAGTGGGAGCCATGACAGCTGGCCTGCTCAGCACCCATGGCTGCCTCAACCACGAAGGAAACGAGAAATATGGAAAGAAAGGGGAAAGGCCGGTGAGATTCAGGGACAACACTGGGAAGTTTGGCTCCCACCTTCCATGCGCCTTCTCCCTGAGCACTTTGAAATCCTGGTTCCTACTGCCCTAATCTAAACCTCCTTTCCCAAAGTTTGGCCGGCACAAGGGACACCAAGAGTACCTTTGGACCACTCTCGGAGTCAGAGAGGCCAGCACACAGGCGTGCGCCATCCCACCTGACTCCTAGAGTGGTCCAAACACGCTTTACGGCGGCCCTTGCGCCAGCCAAACCTTGCTGGCCTAACTGTGCCGGCCTAACTCCGGATCAGGAGTGCGCCCCGAAGTGAGTGACAGCTGACTCATTGAGTTCAATGGTGCTATGTATGTCAAGATTCACAGTCCTCAGATACAATCCAGGATGTTGTCACACACACACATCCATGTGTGCATTTGTGCCTCTCTCGCTGTTTTTGTGCACGTGTGGATATGACTAATGCAGGAAACGAGCAGAACAGGGCACAAATGTGTCCTTTTTTTTTGTCATGTGTAGAAACCATCCTGAAGGGGGGATACATTGGAGTATAGGTATTGCCACTGATTTGCAGACCTATTCAATGCAAAAAAAAAAAAAGTTAAACATTGCCTGCAAACAAAAGTTGTTCACTCTGTCACAGTGGGCCTTTACCCGTGATCAGTGTTTGAATATTCACCTAGTGCTCCAACACCTGCAACCGTACAGGAGTCTGAGCATGACCTGGGGTTCCCCGCAATGTCCTTGCCTCACCTTGCTGTGCCAGGAGTTGCAGCTGGTGAGGTCAGTTACCCCACCCTCGACTTGCCACCCCTCCCTGGGGCCTCTCTGCAGCGGGACGGGGTGACTTCAGGCCACGTTGCCAATCCCACAGGCGACTGTGGAACCAACAAAACCTGAGCTGGGCCTGTGATCGGTGAGATTGAGATCTCACTGTCACTGAGAGTCTGGCAGCCCTTGCCAGTCATGTGCTCCGTTATGTCTCAGGGGATCTGCGCACCCCCCCCTTCCCTCTCCCAAAGATAATGACATATTGGGAATTCATTGAAGATAATGGGAAGGAAATTCGGAGCCCTTTAGCCTGAGCGGTGGCGTCACTCAGCAAGTCGTCACTGGGATGTTTTCACACATACGCAGAGACAACTGTGGCTCCATTTGTGCCCACCTCCCTGCAGCCAATCTCGGGAGCGCCTGGACAGGACTGTGAATGGCGTCAGCGATGAGTGGTCTTCTCCTGCGGGATCAAAAAGCTCCTTTGCACTGAATTTCCAACAGCTGTCTGGAACTTACTTCACAAAGCGAGCCCACTGCCTCAACACCATCATGAGGTCCTTGAGATAGAGGAGAATTATGAAATGACTCCTGAGAGCCAGCCCAGGGTGTGCAATGGATGAAATGCACAGGACCGGGCTGCTGTAGACCTGGGTTCACAAGCCTGTTCGCCCGTGAAGTGGGACAGTGGGCTAGTGACATACCCATCAGCCAAGCCTATATCACATGGCAAGACTGTTGTAGGGATAAGATAGGCTGCCTCCATTTTCTTTGCTGCCCTGATCAGCTCCTTGGAAGAAGTTACCAGCAACAGTCAATATTTTTCTGAACACTGTCTCTGACAAGTCACTGTCCTTCTCTTGTGCCTTTTGTGGATGCTGTGTTAATGTCATGTCGTCAGTGTGACTTGATGGCGTTGTCATCACTCAGGCTTCAGCTGCTTTCCCAGGGTCTCAAAGCTGATGTGGGAATGCCTCTTGCCATGCAAATGCATGCGCATGCGCATTAAGTCACCATGCAGTGCACAGCCTGCTCCTTCACATGCTGCAGTTACCGAGGTGTGTCTTGAACTGTTTTGCATATTCTGTATCTTCAGGTAGAAGAACCAAACCTTTCCTGGCTTTTAAATCCCTGAAACCGGGAATACACTGCAGGTCCAATGGCTTTGCATTGTTTCAGAACGGGACAGGAGAGCTTGGACAACGATCCATTCAGCTATTGTCCCTGTTATCCCCTATGAAACACAAGACAGTATGTTCATAGGTGCAAAAAAAAAAAAAAAAGGTAAAATGCACACTCCTCATTTGGATGTTACGGAATGATATCCTGCATTCTTTGCAGGAAAGGAAAGATGTTATCTTTTTCTCTGCACATGAAAATCTGCAGGTTCAGACTAGTGGCCCTTGAACACACAGAGGCTCACAGACCCTGCAACAAAAAACACCAGTCATCATGCGCTCACATGTGTATGTATACAGGAATAACTGCTATGCATCTTTTCCAAAGCCCCTCTAGCCAACTGGCCCATGTCCACATATCCCTTGAGAAAGCTTCAGATCCTCTTCTTGCAGGAGCCCAAAGTCCTAGAAAAAACTCACCAAGTACCTCGTGTCCAAGAACAGATGAGCCAGCTCAGGCCAGCTCAGAAGTCACACCCTCTACCGCAGTGTTTCCCCACCTGGGGGTCACAATCCCCCAGGGCAATGGGAAACACTGTATTTCCCCTTAAGAGGAGTGGCGACTAGCAGAGAGGCAACATGGGAGTTAGGCAGCAGTGGGGCAACATAGCACTTCCAGGTTCATGCTGACCACTGTGCAGAAAAAGGTATTTTTTGCACTTACCTGGAGGCAACAGGAGACACCACAAAACCAAGGTCCTTTTAACCGCTGCCACCCCCTGGGGAGATGCAAAAGCCCTTTTTTTAAAGCCAGCGGCGGTGGCACAAACCTGGGAGTGATGTCGCCACAGAGTTGCCACCCCCTGTTGGGTCCCGGAAATACTCAGTGGTCCTCTGTATAGAGGTTGGGAGCCACTGCTCTGCCTTGTCTAGCCAGTGGGTTTTGAGGCTGGTGTGGTGGGTCCTTTGTGGGACTGGTGCATGATCTCTGAACGTGCTCACACCTAACACCAGTGATGTCATGCAGGGGGTATGCGGGGGTACGCGAGTACCGGTTTCTAGGATTACAGCTGGCCCCGCCCATTCGCCCGCCCACTCGTCGACTCCACCCCTGCAACGTTTGAATTTCCTGCATGTTTGAGTTGCCTGCATGTTCTCAGAGCCAGGCAGGCAGGCAGGCAGCAAGCGGAGCCTTGCCTTGCCTTGCCACTGAAAAATGAGCTGCTCTGGGGTTTGGGGACTGTTGGGTCACTTTAACATGATGCCAGGCCTCCTTAACATGTTCTGGGGGTGCTGTGGAATACTGTTGCAACTGTTGGGTCAGTTTAAAATCGTCTGAGGCCTCAAAAAGGGCTTTTTTCATGTCCCTTCCTGCCACGACATCACTTCCGGCTTATGACATCACTTCCGGTGGGCGGGTCCTGACACATGCCAATCAAAAGTGAGTACCTGTTCTTAAATCATTTAGATGACACCGCTGCCTAACACTCTCCTCTTTGAAAACGATGCCACCCCGATTCCCAGGCTCAGGGCCTGCCCTGCATGAAGGCCTGCATTGGCTTCAACTTCCAGCATCCCACAATAGCCTCAGGCTCAAAGTCAAGAGGATTTATGGCCCGTTTCCTTAATAGCTGGCTTATGCTCCAGATCAGGGTCTCCAAGGCCTCTCTGCTTGGCTTGCCAACTCTCTGCCTCGAGCGCAAGTGCACTGGGAAAACAAATTATCAACCAGTGGAAGCAACCAATGAAACCACTGCCTTTCCCCCCCCCCTAACAGAAACTCAACGGGTTCAGCCTTTCCCGGCATAAAAACGGCATACAGAGGGAAGCTCGATCTGCCCGACAGGTAGCTGTCCAGGGTGCAGCAGGCCATTGGGAGAAAGGTAGCATGCAGCAGTTGCATGAAACAGGCGATGAAAGGACAGAGTCTGGGGTCAATAACTGAATGAACTAACACAGCCATATAACTTCTCCTGAGTCTATGACTGGCAGGGTGAATCATCCCAGTTTGGGGTGGGTATGGAGTGGCTGTCCCAGTGGTTGCAGAAGTCTTTCCTAGCACATACCGTATTTCCCCAAGTATAAGGCGCACCAAAGTATAAGACGTGCCTTAATTTTGGGGCCAGAAATTTGAAAAATTTCTGCCCGGCACACCCCTTGAATAAGACGCACCCAATGTTTAGCCCCCGGTTTTTTGGGAAAAAAGTGTGTCTTATACTTGGGGAATTATGGTAGTTCAAATCCAGGTTTCTTGCCATTAATTCCTTTTGAGGCAAAGGGGGGGGTCGTTTCACTTGACCCTAACCCTCTTTTCCGCACCTGTTTCAGGTAGTTCAGTGGGGGTTGAAAGCAACGATGCTTGTATGTGGGCAGGGCCCTGGTGGAGCTCCCTCGGTCACAGGGAGGAGGAATGAGAGGCATTACAGCCAGGAAGCAAAGCCTGGCTTTGGGGGTCACTGGAGTCCAGCAGATTTCTCAGGTATGAGGCTTGAGCCTTGCACAAACTCTTCCTATTCATTTAGGGTGTTTGGATTTTTAAAAAGCTGCAGGGCACAAAAGGGGACAAATTAAATGCTTACCAAATTAAACTGTGAGCCCCTAGCACTGTGGTCAAAAACAAACCATGGTTATACCGAATTTAGCAAATGTTCACCAAATTTAGTTAATGTTCACCAAGTGTATAACGTGAGATTTACGCGACAACACTATTATTTAGCTAGCAGAAGTATACGCCCCAAACGCGGGGTTAGGGTTAGGGTTAGGGTTATGTTCAGTGAGGGGATTAACAAACGACCTGGGGGAACGCTGGGCGGGATGTACGTGGAACTCCCGCGCGATTGGCTGCCCGTCTGTTCCGCCCCGCCACCTGCCCCGCCGCCGTGCGGGCCGCCCAGGCCTCGGAGGGGGTGCCTGCTCGCCTGGGGCCCCCCCCGGGGGCCCGGGCACGCAGCGGTGGGGCATGCCAACTGGGGGCAGCAGGCCCAGCCCGCACGGCCAGCGGGGACGGCAGCGGGGCAGAACAGACAGGCTGCCAATCGCGCGGGCTGCCAATCACGGGCTTCCAATTACGAGTATGTCCCGCCCAGCATTCCCCCAGGTCGTTTGTGAATCCCATCGCTGGTTATGTAATAAAAATTTACTATTTTGGGGAGACAAAAATATTTTTTAACTGTCAAATACTTCAAACCATTTTAGGATATTAGGTGGTCTACAATTTGGTGAACATTTACTATTTTTGGGAAACAGAAGTATTTTCTTTAAGGAACGTTTTCCTTAAATTTGGTGATCACTTAAAAATGAGCCAAAAAAAACCCTGGCCTTTTCCTTTGCTTTTCAACCAGATTATTTTTTGTCATCAGTTGGCAACCCTACATCCATCACATCTCTCACATGTCTATTGTGAGAGCCAATAAGTGGAGCACAGGTTAGTGTGACAGAGGCTGGAGAGACTTGGATTCAGATGAACCTCACTGTAGCGAATCACTGTCTCTAAGCTTAACCTACTTTGCAGGGCTGTTGTGAGCTGGAACACAAAGGAGAAAGCCCATCTGTGCCACCTGGAGTTCTTCAAAGGAAGAGCAGGGCACAGGAATGTAATGAATGAAAAATGAATAATGAAATAAAATAATGAATGGATAATAAAAAAAAAGGAAATACTTTTTTTACCCAGCAGGTAAACTGTGGAACTCCTTGCCACTGCAAGTGGTGATGGCATCTGACCTAGGTGCCTTTAAAAGGGGATTGGACAGATTTCTGGAGGAAAAGTCCATCGTGGGCCATAGGCCATGATGGCTAGTGCAACCTCCTTACATTAGAAGTAGGCTACTTCAGAATGCCAGGCGCAAGGGGGTAGCATCAGGATGCAGGCATCTTGTTGTCTCTTGTGCTCCCTGAGGCATCTGGTGGGCCACTATGAGATACAGGAAGCTGGGCTAGATGGGCCTTTGGCCTGGTCCAGCAGGGCTCTTCTTATGTTCTTAGGAATGAGTTCTCATCAGAAGTTTTCCCAGCCATCTCAGCTAGTGCCCTTAACAACATTTCAGGCCTGAATTATGCAGTGCGTGAAGAAATACTTCCTTTTCAACCTGATAAATGTACCAAGATAATTTCAAAATCTAGTTTCTCTCTATTTGCATCACTCACAACTAGTTTGTAATTCACTGTTATGCCCCACCTTCGTAGTCCATTTTGTTTTTAATAAAAAAGCTCTAATGTGTCAAACTTTTTTTTTTCATAAGATGTTCCATCCTCTGGATAATTTTCTTTGCCCTTTCCTGAAGGACACTAATCTAAATAATACATGCTGAGTTGCTAGCATTGACAGCTATATAAAACCTCCAGGTTCAGAGGCACTCTACCTCAAAATACCAGTTGCTGGGGGAAACAGTCAAGGAAGGTTATTATTACTACCTTCATGTCCTTGGCTTGCGGGCTGCCTGAAAATGTGGCTGGTCCCTATGAGAAACAGGATTCTGGCCTGGGTGGGCCATTGGCCTGATCAAGGAAGGCTGTGCTTATGATTCTGAAATATTGTGTGTAAAAAGTGCTCTTTTTGAGGGGCAGTGCGCCTCTGTTCAATGTCCAATACTGGGGCTGGACCAATGGTTGTAGGCACAGCTGTTCACATCAACCGATTTGACCATGAAAAGCATTTGTGTATATCCTTGTGCAGAATTTGCACAAAAAAATGTCAGTTTCTATGAGGCACCCCTATGCTGTGGTGCATTCCAGCAGAGCACACTTTCAGATCTGGGTGCCGCAATCGCGCGCACACATGCGCAGGGAACAGGGTTCACTGAGGTCCCTTACCCGGCATCACTCCCCCCCCTCCCCACCCGCCAAATGATAGGTCCTTTTTCCTCCCCCCCTCCCCACATCTTCTCCAGCCACAAGATCCGTCTTGAAGGAGCTGGTGTCCATGTCTGTCCCCCGCTGGGGCACCGGCTTTTACCCTATAAGGGGAGCAGCTGGGAGCTCCTTGGGCCCAAAATAGATGCAGCTGCCGTGTCTGGATTAGAGAGCTCAAGAGAAGACTTTCAGGGGGAAATGGAGACTAAGATGGGAAGAGGGCAGGGGAGGGACGTGGATCATGATAGATAGATAGATAGATAGATAGATAGATAGATAGATAGATAGATAGATA
>JAJKFI010000130.1:1626063-1684543 GCA_029204185.1 Lerista edwardsae | reverse complement strand
ATAATAATAATAATAATAATAATAATAATAATAATAATAATAATAAAGGCCTGAAGCTCCAATTCATGATTTAGGTACTTCTGCGCAAAGAATCCAACATCCAAATTCAAGTTTTGTACTTTAAATGGAAATTGAGATTCTCCATTCCTGTGCCCAATATTAAATTCTGCACATGGGTAAAATCATAGGGCCACTCAACTCTGCCATTATTCAGTGGGATGACTTCACCCTACTTAAAACCTAAGCCAGGCAGGGCAGAAAGCGGATAGTTTTTATATGGTGCACAGTAACAACTTTTGGCTTGGTTTTGTTATCCTGTGTTGAAGATTCTGTTACCTTTAGAGCCCCCCCCCCCCATAGGTTTGCCTTTCAAATATGAGCCTTCATGTTCTTCAGGACAGCGAAAGCTCAAATGGAACTCTGCATACCTACCTTTTGGGGCACGTTTCTCCTGCTTGGTGGGCAGGCATCCACTCAATTTGGTAGGAATTTTTAGTGCTTCACTGCATAATGCAGTGAAGACTACAATGGAAGGCTGATCAAGGAAGGAGTTCCTCTGGTTTTTGCATTACTGCAGCTCTGAGTTGTCCTAACCTCATGCCCTTTAATCTGCACAGCAAGCGATTTTTCTGACCATGCAATGCAGAATTACAACAGCCCGATTGGCTGGGCTGCATGATAGGCGGTGAGAAGCAGGAGAGGGCGCAATCTTTCGTTCCGTGGGGTTTGGTATGTGACTTGGAGTTGTGTGACGATGCTACAGGTATTTAAATGGTTAATTTTTTTCTAAACGTCTATTTTGCAGAGTGGTGTTGGATGCTGTCACCTTAATTGCAACAAAGCGGTGAAGGAGGCCGAAGCCGGGCTTTGGATGCTACAGGACAGGCTGCCAGCTGGATCTGGTTAGCAGCATTTCCTGTAAAGCCTGCAGGTGCTCACGATCATCTTAGCAAGGGCTCCTTTCCGGAGAAGGAGGTGCTTCCGCTCTTAACCTCAATTCCCCGCTCGGCATCACAGAGACAGCGGATGGTGTGGGCACTGCACACTCGCACGACCCATGGAGAGCGATGGGCTATGGCGCGGGGCCGTGACACACACACACACTCTCAAGTCCCTGCCTCCTTCCCCCTCACAGCTAGTGCACACTTACACGCAGTCACCCGCGGAGGCGGCAGCAAGGATGGAGATGAGGTTGGGGGGCGAGTCGGGGTCCCCACTGAACCCAGACACCGGCGCTCGGCTCCCAGCCCGGTCCCGGCCTGTGACAAAGATGCCCACATCAGATATAGGGATCAAGGGAGCGGGAAGAGGAAGAGGGGCGAGTAGCTCAGAAGGAGACACGCAGGGTACGGGGTTGTCCCCATACTACGCAGGGCAGGAGCAGAGGACTCAGACGGGGTGGGGAAGGGCAGGGTTATGTCGGGAGCCATAATGGAAGAAGATGGGTGGGAGATGGAGCATGACATGGGTTGGCAACAGTGTCGATGCTCTTTCCACCTCAGCGGCCCGCTCCTCCCAGGCTCACCGTGCAGCCGCTGCAAAGCAACCACGTAGCTGACAAGCGTCACGTCGCTGGAACCGCCTGACTCGAGCGGGATGGGGTGGACCCGGAAGTGCTCCAGCATGTCGAAGATGGTCTGGAACCAGAGATGCTGAACCCGGCATTGCCCATCCTCATTAAGGGAGAGGCGCAGGTGCTGGTGGCAGGAGAAGGGCAGGTGAGACCGCACTCACGCGCCACAGGCCCCGCCTCAGCAGCGGCGCACATCCCCAACCCAGACCCAGCTCACGCCTTCACCCGTGCGGGACGCTCACCTTGGCTTTCCCCTGGAAGTTAAAGGTCAGGACGTATTCGCCACGCCGCGTCTCGCTTTGCCGCACTAAGAAGACGCCGTGACTGCTGGCTCCCCCCGCCAGGACCAGCTGGGCCGCCTTGAGACGAGACAGGGTGCCGTGGAACCAAGGGTATTCCGAGAGGGGGTGCTCTGTGTCCCCAAGGCTTCCCCCACCTGGGTCTGGCTCCCCTTGGAAGAGGAAGGAACCTGAAGCAGGAGAGAGGCGACAGTCACCCCTCAAAGCCCAGGCAAGGAATTCCAGAAGCACGTCTGCTGGCTGCTTCCCTGACTCTCTGCAGCCCACTACAACCTTCCCAGGAACTAGGAGCCCAAGAGTCCTGGTGTCCATTCCAAGCCATCACCTGTGGTATCCGGGGTTTCAGGGAAGGCGGTATGGAGGAGGCCGGTGGGAAATGGCCCTTCATCAATTGGCACCCGAGGAGGCAGCTCGGGAGGCAACAGCTCCATTGACTCAAAATGTGAGGCGGTGATGGAGACTGAACTGGGGGACATGGAGGCTGAGGGGCGTTCCATCAGTCCACCATAGGCACCTGCGGGGAGAGACCACACACCGGATCACTGGCTGTGCATACTCTTGGCTTCCTAAAAAGCCGTCTCTCTTTTTGAAAAGCTACATTAAAAAAAAAAGTCAGCCATATTGCTACATTTGACGGGAGCACAAAATGTTAAAAATGGCCTTTCCAACAACAGAGCAGCAGTTTTTTGTGGCTATTGTCATCTATGTAAATATACACGCGATTAATTGGTTATGATTCAAACCAAGATGGAAAACGCTGCTTAAAAAAAGCTTTTTATCCAAATTAATTATTTACTTAATGTATTTTTGTCCCACTTTTCTCCTCCCAGGGGGGAGGATTACAAAATCCGTTACAAATAATGGGGGGGGGGATGAAGAAAAAAAGTAATAGGAATCAAATGTCAGCCCCAAAATCCCAAACAACCATCAAAGAATATGAACAGTCTTCATTCATTGTTTGGGTCCAAAGTATGTATTTGTGGCTAGGAATGCTGGTGAAAGAACAGAAGGGAAATCAGACCAATTCATGGAGACTGTGTTCTCCATGATGTATACAATGGATATATTCCATGGAGAGCATATTCAGAATATTTATATATCGCTTTTCAACAAAATGTTCACAGGGCAATTTAGGTAGCAAAAGAAATAAGTGACTTCCTGTCTCAAAAAAGGCTCACAATCTGACAAAAGTTGCCAACACACACCAGCAAGGAGCCACCCCAATGCTGGAATGAATAAATGGCTACACATGACCTCCAAGGTCAAATATGGCATACTGGAGAACAACAGCTATTTATTTCATGCTTTGCTTGGAGGTTTCCCAGAGGCACTTGATCTACTACTCTGGGAAGTAGCAAGCAGGACTAGGTGGACCCGCAGTCAGATCCTGTTTTTTTTTTTTTTTTTACAGAAGGAATCATTTCTAGAGTATATCTCTCCAAGACGTACATATAACTCTGCATTTTGCCTCTACATTTTAAGTGGAAGCTGCAGTGAAAATGTCTACATTTTCAGCAAACCCTAAGACATTACCTTCATATGTGGACTTGCTATATTCTACAATGATCTGATAGGATATGGGGTTTTCTTTTTCCATACCCGTAACTTCTTAGGTGCTCACATTTCAATGAGGATTTTATGACTATTTACGGACCACCTTTCTGTCAACGTCAAGTGCACAGATTTAAAACAGCATGCCAGGACCCCAAAAAGGAACAGGAATAAGGAACAGGGGACACTGAATTCAGATACAATCCTGGTGGGCACCATGGCATGTTTGAACGATTCTCAAGTGCAGGGAGTGCGAGAAGCAGAGGACGTTCCTGGGAATGGCAAAGCTTGCCTAAAGAAGCAGAGCAGATGCCAATAGCAAGAGGAAGCTGTATGTTCTTCCAAGTGAGCATGACAGCGTAGCGATGCCACTCACCTTGGCTGAGCTGTTCACTGCTCTCGCTCGGCACCATGGGAAGCTCCCGGCTGGGCATGCTCTCTGAATGGTTCATGCAGGGCTGCTCCAGGCTGTCGGTGCTCTCTCTGGGGAGGGAAACGCTATTAACTAAAACGGAATCTCCATGTTCGCAGGCAATATGTCCCGGGGCACCAGGTGCTGGAGATAAGCAACAGGGGAAGGCTGTCACCTTCGAGCCTGGTTTACAAGTTACGTGGTTGTCAGCTGTGGGGAACAGGATATAGAACTAGGCTGACTCCCGGTCTAACAGCTTGTCTGTATGAGAATCACAGAACACACCCTTTCCCCCCACCTTACTTTCAAGGCACATTCATGTGGCTACAGATGCTTATGTAACATTGGCAACTTATCTGAAATCAAACCAATGGTCCGTCTAGTTCAGTTTCGTCTATAATAGGCAGTGGTTCTCTAAGATCCCAAGGAAAGAGGGCGTTTCCTAGTTTCACCATCTGGAGTCTTTTTAACTGGAGACTGAACAGGCAATATATTCCACTCATAGCATGTCCTTTACCACTGAGTTTTAGGTTCTCCCAAGATTTGTGCAACTTACCCCAGGCCCATGCACTCCTGAATGTCCGCCAACCATGAGCGCATCTGCAATGAGTCAACTGTCTCAAGGATATACTCCAATGAGCTTGACAGCTGGGAAGGGGGCAGGTAGAGAATAAAAAGAACCATCATATATCAGACATGGTGGGAGGGGGACATGACCCACACTCTTAGATGCCTCCCACCTTTCCACCCCAAAGAAAAAAGGAAATGGCCATAAATGAAGAAAAGTGAACCACAACAAATACTAGGAAATAGCTGACTGAATGAACGCGTTGTTGAAACCCAAGACATTCCGAGAATACAGTCTTCAAGAGCCACGGTGAACTCTCTCTCTCTCGCACACAGATGCTTATGTTCAATAAAGAAAGGGACCTCCCCCACCCATAAATTACTCTCTTAATAAGGGAACACAAGGAATCAATCAGAAGAGAATTAAGCCTCGCTCTGCCTGCCCTGCAAGAGAAAGAAGCCAATACGAAGAGAAGGGACCACAGAGTTCTTTCAGCAGATGCTTACCCGGGTCCTGGGTCCTTGGCCAGGTGCCTTTGCTGCTCAGGAGGAAATTGCTCAGGAAGAACAGAGTGAACAAATACTGCTGATTTCGGGGGGGGGGGGGGGCTGTGCATCCACACAGTGTATCTCCTTGGGAGAGGTATGGGGCAAGGAGAAGGGTAAGCAAGGACTAAAAGCACACTCCAATCACCACCAGCTGTATTGACAGCTGGTGGAAATGACCTTGCCTTCTGGATGAACTCCCGGTCTAACAGCTTGTTAGTGGTTGATCCCACGCATCTAACTAACAAGGAGTGGTTGATCCCACGCATCGCCTTGCTAAGAGGGTAATGAACGAAATGGCGCCACGACTATCATCACTGGGTAAACAAGTCCTTATAGATTTAAGATGTACAAGTCATCCACCCGCCCAGAACAAACCAGGCTTCCCCAGAGTTCCCAACAAGCCACAGCTGTGCTAACCCTCTCCAGCCCGACCTTTCCACTGACCTTGAGCACAAAAGTGTTCTCCTTATCAGGCATTTCGAGGGGAGTCGTTGTCCGCACATCCACTACACAGGAGCAGGCAATGCTGACCCGGGGCTTTGATGCCTGGTGGTTGGGGTGGGGAAAAGACGCAGGTAAGCCAATGCCCCTCAATCCCAACCCGCCAGAAGACCAAAGCCGTTGACTGTTCCCCTCCACCATCTCTCTGCACCCCAAGGTTGTCCTTCCACCCTGACCCAATGCTCACCTTTGGTGGGATGTAGAACTCTAACAGGTAACCTTCCCCCTCCCCTTTCCCTGCTTTACGCAGGAGAAGGCGGCATTTCTGCCAGCGCGTCCGGCTGCCCCCGCCTGCCCCATCATCCGCCACAATGTAGTTCAGGAGGCCCTCCCGCCGCACGCTGGCCAGTTCCACGCGGAGGGTGGCCGGGGAGGCTTTGTTGAGCCGCAGGCGCTCAAAGCGGTGAGTCCAGCGCTCAGAGTCGCCACCCCCCGAGGAGTTGGAATTACTGTTGGCGCCAGGCGGTGCCTCCTCTCCCGCCCCGGGGGATGACTCGGCCGAGGTCTTCCACTGCAAGATGCCGCGGACGCTGCCTCGCACGCTGCGGCTGACGTTGCGCAAGGAGAAGCGTTTCTTCAGCTTTGGTTTGGTGGTGGCGACCGCGGCCACGGTGGAAACGTCTTCGGAGCTGCGGGACTGGCTGCTGGACAGGCCGGAGGGCGGCCCAAGCGGAGGTTCCACAGGGGAGGCGACGGAAGAGTCGCTGCAGGTCTCGGAAAGGTCCCGGGCAGAGGAGCAGCCGGTGAAGGGGGCAATGTCACACCGGGGCGGCGAGTCACTGGCGTAGGCCCGGCTCACTTCGGCCTCAAAGTGTTCCAGGAAGTGCTCGGCAAAGCGGCGCGAGAAAGCAGCCTCTGCTCCCGGCATGGCAAACTGGGGGTTCTCGCCGAGGAAGGCCCGGAACCGACGGGCAAAGTCCACTGCCGCAGCACGGGCATGTGCCTCGCAGAATTCCCGCCACCCTGGAGAGGGGAGGGAGGAGGGCTCTCCTGCGGCCCCTCCCCCTACCGGCGACAAGGGCACTGCGCTCCCGTTCATGGTCGCCCGGGTGGGGCTGGATGGCAACACGCCCAGTGCCAGGACGGGGCTGCTGCTGGTACCAGTTGCCTCGTGACCTGAAGAGAAAGACAGAGAGAGAGAGAGAGAGAGAGAGAGAGAGAGAGAAGTTGCAACAAAGCATACAGAAAGGGAGCAAACAACCTGTTTGAGCTGCCAGTGCTATCGCTGCAACTGGCGCAGGGAAGAAAAAGGTTCCAAAGGAAAAAATTCCACCCGCAACAACTTGCACGACATGGGGGGGGGGATACTTGAGTGTGTCATCCAAGCCAACAAAGCGAGATGCTACTGTTCTCATTACTTTGCAGGGGACTTGTTAAAGGAGCTTGTCAAAAAGGCAACCTAATTTGAAAAGAACAGGCCCATTGGCAAATTGTGTCAGAGAAGCCTTGGGGCAGTCAGGCAGGACAGAATTTGGGCAACAGCAGAAAGGATCATTAGGACACCATGGAAATTCCAAATCTGGAACTCTGTATGTGGTTCTTGTCTATAGGGAGAGCAACAGCCATTGTGAAGAGTGGCAACCAGATGCTGGAATCTCTTTTCTGATGTGTGTTAGAACTGGATTAAAACCTCATGGTGAGATTCCAACTTAGGGAGCAGCCCTCAGCTACTGAATGCAGAGAAGGAATAACGGCATCATAAAAGTCCTCAACAGTGTAATAAACATCATTGCTAATCAACAAAATTATTTCAGCTACTCTTCTTCGTTTTTGTGTATAGTGCAAATTCTAGGATCTGCAGAGCAGCTACACATTTGAGAAAGAGAATTAAATCCATAAAATACACATGTACTCGATCAGAGCTGCAAGTTCCTTAGGATAGTAGCAAGGGTGAGCATCAGGTGGACAACAGTCCACCAGTGGACCACTGGCAACTTTCCAGTGGTTTGCCCAACATCTGCTCATTGCTGGGATTCTTCTCAAGGTTGCTGGGACTAGGCAGATCGGTATTGTATACATTTTCTGGAAAGAATGCAGTCTCAGGTTAACACCAATTAGTTATATTTAGGGGTGTTTGAAAACTAGGCTATTTTTTCCACAAATTTTGTGATTTGAAAGACAGAAAGCGTGTTTTTATTCTCATTCCAAATTCTCATTTGTATTAATTTTAATACAATTAGTACTTTAAATTAGTACTTTTAAAGTGTACTAGATGGGTAATATAGGCTATATTGTATCAGCAGATGCAGACACAGTATTATTTCTCATTGGAAAAGTAATTTATTTTAACTTCTGGAAAATATCAAACACCAAAATGGATGTTTTGTGTTTTTATATTGTGTTATGTTTTTGATATTTTAACCCCCAAATGGCAGTGTTTGAAGGGTTAAACTCACCCCTAATTATATTTGAACTATTAAGAATTCCTAAATATACAGGCATGCCCTGGTATCTGCTGGGGTTCTATTCCGGACCATCCTCCCACCCCCGTGGATACCTGAAACAGTGGATGCTGGGGACGCATTTTTAAAAACAGGGGAACCTCAATGGTTTTGCTGCAACAAGGTAAAAAAAAAAAGATTTGTTTCATGTTCCCCTATCTTTTTAATAGGAGTCCCAGTACCCATGGTATCCATGGATAACTGAAGCCGTGGATACCGGGGTATGCCTGAATCTGCATATTTCTATGACCCTTGGTCTAACTTTTGTAAACTGCTTTGCAAAGTTTTTGGAAAAGCAGTATATAAATATGGAAAAAAAACAAGCAAGCAAATACATACATCTGACTAAAAGGCAACCCAATCCTAATGTGCACTGCTACAGCCGGGCCGCAGTGGCCTGAGCTGTATCCAGCGCAGGTTAGGAGGCTGCTGGAGGTCACCTCAGGGTAAGGAGATATTTTTCCCCTTACCCCGTGTCAAGCCCCAGCCTGCCCTATGCATCTACTCTGATCTGCACCAGCAATTTACCCTGGCTGGCTGGCGCAGGAGCTGGAGCCACACTGGCCCAGCCCTAGGTCAGCACAAGCATGTCTTATGGCATGTTTGCAACACCTGGGAGCCAGCGCAGGGGACCTGCGTGAGCTCATTGCAAAGTTTGGATTGCACCGTAAGGTTGAATGGGAGAATCTTATCTAGCCCCAGGGCAAGTTAAAAGTTATTCCAATTTCTGCCAAGAACCAAATTTTCCCTATGGGGAGATACTCCCCATAACTTGAGGACAAAGGACAGGCAGCCTGCAGATAAAACAGCTATCAGTTCCCAGTGCTTTGCATTGCTTCAGGGAAGTCACCCTTCTAGATTCTCTCTCTGTTTCCAAAGTCATAATCACGTCCCTTTTGCAGTTCATGAGCTTTCATTAGCTTTTCTCTATAACTGTAGCATTTCCTTGAGTTAACAGTAAATACTACTCAATTTCTTTGTGCCACCATGCCAAGCCCTCTGAATATGAGGTTCTACAACTGCCGAAGGAGGGGATCAGGATGCGATTAGTTGAGAAATTGATAAAAGTTGTAGTGGAGTCAGATTTGGAAAAAAAGCCTATTAACCTTGGAGGGTGGACTATTCAGGAACAGAATGTCATGAGTCAACTGGGAGAATAGCAGGTATGAATAGTCTGACATTCAAACCCCATGTTAATGGCATGGAAAATGATGGACTCTTCAAGTTCTAAGCTCATGGCAGGCCCAAATGGCATTTAAGGATTTTTTAAATTACATTAAGCGTATTTTTGTCTCACTTGGAAGGCATAGCTGGGCCATCTCCAGCAGCACAGCTGCAACAGAGGAATATCAAATCCCTGGATGCGATTTTTGTGAAAAAGCAAAACAAATCCTGAAAGACATGATTTGGAAGTCCCATTCTCAAGTCAATACACATCAATCTTCCTAAAACCATCATCATATGCACGCATACACATTCAGTTGTAAACAAAGCCTGGGATGCAAGTATCTTAAATAATAAACACACGCGCATATCTACACAAACAAGGGCAGGAAATAAAAAGCCAACGGAGAGGATGGAAGCTGCTTTACATAACCCTGGCAGCATCGCCAGATCCACAGGAGGGGAAAGTCTCCCGTCCCTTTCAGTGCTGCACAACGTGAGAAAATGACAGCCAGGACCGCATCTTTTCGTCTCTCCAAGGGACAAGCTACCCTTGGACAAAACCTTTCGCTTTATGCAACCACTACGGCACAGGCTCTTCGCGAGGCTTCCTCGGAAGTAAAATCCCAGAGTCCAATGGGCCTTACTGTCCAAAAAGGGGGCATAAGAGGCTAGCAGCCTTAAAGGTGCAGGGACGCCTCCAGGCTCCGGAGCAGGCGACCCGATGCACCCCTCTTGGGGCAATGGGGGGAGAAGGGGGAGGGAAGAACTACCCGCCCTCCACCAGGATCTGCGGAGGAAAGGGGCTCTTCGGGCGGAGCGGAAGGCGAAGGAGGGGAGCCGCTCCGCGGGGCTTTGTGCGTCTGTCACTTACCATCCCAGCTTCACGTCCCTTCCAGGGGGAAGGGTTGATTTGTCTGTCCGTCACTCTCTCCCCCCTTCTCTATTCACTTCCGCTTCCGGGTTTCCTGCGCCTCTTGACTCTTTCACTTCCGCCTTCGTCACCGACCAAAAGGGAACAGGGGAGGGAGGGCCATTTTGAAATGACCACTGACAGCGTGCCTAGAGAGGCCGCGGCGGAAGAGCCACGGAGCCTCACGACGTCACCGACGGTTAACACCCACCCCCTTTCCCATTGGTTCAGGCGTTCCAGAGGTGCGGAGACAAATGCGTGACGTCATGAGTTCTTTCGGCTTGCTTTTTCTGTGCGGTTGCTCTGGCGACCGCGCAGCGGCAGGTGTATTTTGTATCCGCAGCATGCATTCCTATGCATGCCTATTTGGAAGTAAGTCCGCCTGTCTCCAGTGGGGCTTACTTCCATAATATTTCATCCTTAGTATGCGACCCCTGAGCACGTGCAAAGTGCCTTTCTTTGGAAGTCCGCAACCACCCCTGGAAATCCAGGTTTTCTTCTCACCAGAGGTTGCGCCTTCCACCTCTTGGATTCATTTGCAAAAAAGTGGTGCAGCACAGAGCAAAAAACGCAGTTTGCTGTGTAGTGAAGAAATGTCACCGCCAGGTCCTCACCTCTGTGTCGAGCTGTGCGGCCCAGCACGGAGGCCCTCATGTCTGCACTGGCAAAATACAGACATGCCCCAGTATCCACTGATTCTGTATCCATGGATACTGGGACACCTATTAAAAAGATAGGGGAGCATTAAATCTCGTTTTGTTTTTTTACCTTGTTGCAGTAAAACCACTGATGTTCCCCTATATTTAAAAAGGCATCTCCAGTATTCACGGTTTCAGGTATCCATGGGGGAGTCTGGAACAGAACCCTAGCAGATACTGGGGCATGCCTGTAGCTGCCACAGAAGCAAGGAGACCCATTGATAGCCCTCTCCCTTATCCAATGTACCCTTCTCCCAAGATGCTTCCAGTGCCTGCTCAGCGTCGGTAGGATGCAGTGGTAACCATCTGGTTACCACTGTGCCTCTATCACCCAGACAGCATAAGATTGGGCTACCTGAGGCTGCACTCCTATGGCCACTTATTTGGGAATAAGCCCCATTTAATTCACTGATTTCTAAGTAGATATGCATAAGATTGCACTAAGCGTCATTTCCCTTTTCCCCATTGATCAATCCCTGCTACCTACAGAAAGAAATTCTCACAGGTAATTTGAGGCATGCGATGTATTGAGGCATCTGTCTCTCTATAATATATATTTGTATATAAATGTGGGTCAAGATAGAAACATATTTGTCAGGAAGGGAACGTTATTGAAGCCAGAAGTCTCAGCAAAGCAAGAGCTGGAAATGGGTGCTATCTATGTGTCTAAAGCAAATAAAGGTACAGTAGTGAATAGGCAAAAAGAGCTAACCATTCCCCGTCTTATGCAGCCCAGATATGCATTTGATGAACATTTCAGTTCAGCATTTCTTCCTTCAAGTTTCCTTTTGAACCTTCTTTTTGATGAAGTATGACAACCTCAGAGATGGGGTGGGCATCTACCAGAAGCAGATCCTTTTCAGTAGTGACACTACTTCTCATATAGACTCCCTACACATATAGATCTGCCCTTTGTAGATTTATTGAGCAATGCTGGGGAAAGGGGGGTACATAACTATTTCAAGAACCTTCCACAATTTAGCAACAAGACACCATCAATTTTGCCAGGTAAAGAAAAGAACTGACTCATAGTGAATTTGTTGCAAACCACTGCTCAAGATTCTCTCAGCTGATGCAGTTCAATATCGGGGGGGGGGGGGAGAAGTAGGTTAATGATTAGGTACCACAATGTACAAGTCACCTGAAACACGGAACAGCTAAAACTTGTTCAGGCACTCACATTCCATAGATGCTGGTACAGCACCCACAGAAGCTGCCTCAAAGACCCACCCCCAACCTGACACACCCTGAGACTCAACCCTTCACAACTGAAGAGGCAAATTCTGTACTTGGGCGAGATTCTTGATGTAAAGTAGAACACCGGTGCCCTTTTCAAATAATGGTAACATTAGTGTGGAGAGGAAGGTGTAGTTAGGGGCAATGGAAAACATGCCTGATCTAAAACACTGTGGCAACCCTACTTATGGGTTACCCAGCGTTTTAAATCTCAAGTAGTATTTCTCCCCAAGTTGAGTGTTTCTGTTTTCAGATCAGTTCTGTAAGAGTGGAGGACAGGTGTGTATGCAATTTCAGCATGCGTCAGAACATGGGCAAGGTTTAAAGCACACATCTGTGAATGCTGTACATGGGCTATAGCATCCACAGAACATGAACATGGCTTAGTTTGGGTGGAAAAGGTAATGAGGATTATAGCAGATAGATACTTAACATACATGCAGGATGAGAGATAGGACATATACCTCATGCATATCAGTGAAATCCATCCCCATATTCTTCCTCCTACCTGTTGCTAGGGTTACCCTAAAAGCAGCACAGTCAATCCATTCTCCTCAACTTCCCCATTCCTTCTGTTCCTCTAAGGGCCCAATCCTATCCAACCTTCCAGTGCCAATGCAGCCCAAAGTAAGGGAATAAGAATTCCCTTACCTTAAGGAGGCCTCTGAGACTGTTCCCCCATTGCAGGATTCAGCACATGCCCCTTTGGCATGGCTGCATCAGTGCTGAAAAGTTGGATAGGATTGGGTCCTTCAGCACATCCATATCCTGTTCCAGTTCTCATCTTCTCTCTTATGAGTAGGACTTTGAGATGGTTGCCTTCTTGACCTGTTTGGAGGCTTTAAGGTTGTGGGAAGCGAGCTACTGGGATAAGAACATAAGAACATAAGAAGAGCCCTGCTGGATCAGGCCAAAGGCCCATCTAGTCCAGCTTCCTGTATCTCACAGCGGCCCCACCAGGCACCCCAGGGAGGCATGAGACAACAAGATGCTTGCATCCTGTTGCCACTCCCTTGCACCCGGTACTCTGAAGTAGCCTACTACCAATGTAAGGCGGTTACAACCCATCATTGCCTATATCCCACAATGGACTTTTCTTCCAGAAGTCCGTCCAATCCCCTCTTAAAGGCATCTAGACCAGATGCCATCACCACTTCCTGTGGCAAAGAGTTCCACAGATTAACTACCCGCTGGGTAAAAAAGTACGTCCTTTTATCTGTTTTAACTCTCCCAACCCTCAGTTAACCCTCAGGATAGTTCAGCTCATTGGCTATCAATGAATGAAGAGGCAGTGTGTACACACCAGGACTTCATGCCTTCGTATAATTGGATGGGGCAAAATTAGCAATACACACAGAGATAAATTAGCAAATGACTCTTACACCTTTGCTGGTTGTATGGCAAACACAAAGTAGCAGGTATCAGTGAGGTCTGGTTGCACCAGTTATATCACTGTCTATAATGGAGTGTACAGAGGCCTGCCGAGGTTAGCAATCCCACAAAGGAACAAGTGGAATCACATTGTGATTTCAGGCACACTGTGTCTTGTGATCTGCATGGCTAGAAGGCCCATGTGGAGAACCTGTGTCCCTGTGGAAAACAAAGAGAGGTACAGTAATATCCTACTGGGGGATAGAATGCAGTACAGTACTTTGGGCATTACCTTTCCTCCCTAGTGGAGAGTTGCAGTGGATGATGACTGTTTTGCCCCATGTGACAATGCTGTGGTCCTGAAAAACAAAAGGTCTTAAGATGAGTGTTTGGCCAGCATTAGCAATGGTTGGGGTCCCTGGCATTCATCAGGAGAGACCAGACGCTCACTGCTGTTAGCTGTTGCAAGAGGAAGGAATGGTTCAGCAACACAGCTGACTGCAAAGACTTATGTGACAGTTCTGAAGGATGCAAGGGGAGTGGGATAAAGGTATGAGAGAGGCACAACATTCATACTTTGAGGGGTGAAATTCTGCTCCCCTCCCCTGCTGAATGAGGTACTCTGTGTGTGCAAAGTGCTCTTTCTCCATGGTTCACATCACCAGTTTGTGTGCCAGAGAAATACAACCCCATGCTATGCAGCCTGTCATCTGAGTTGTGGTTTCTTTGGCAGGGGCTTAAGTACTGGATGGGAGTGCTGTGATTGACAAGAGTATATTGTGTATCCTATGCTCATTCATAGCAGAGTGAGTGAAAGAAGTTGGGATTATTTTTGGTGATTTTCTTGTCTCTATGGATTTCTATGGATTCATTTTGTCTCACACCAGCCTAGATGTTGACACAAAGCTACACCAACTTCAGAGATATCTGTCACCTGGATGGGGGTATAAGATATGGCATAAGCTAGCTCTTCCTTGTTCCTCCCACATCCTAACCGTGTCTGCCGTTTGGGGTCTTACACTGGCTAGCATTACAACTGGCATTGCTTCTCGGCCTTTTGGCTAAGATCAAGTGCATTGCAACTGGGGTATGCTGGCATGCAGAGTATAAAGTTCCATCGGTGTTGGGGCAAGGTAATGACATAGCACAGTTGGAGCAAAGTTCACTGCTGCCCAAGGGCTTGTGGCATGTTGGCTGCTCAGAGCAGTATTGTGTAAGTACCGGATTGTACTGAGCCTCTCTATACCAAGTGGTGCTCACTTGCACATAGGATTGCAGCCCTAGTCACCCTTCCAGGAAAAATAATGAACTGGAATAAAAACACTTCTTGCATTTTATGTTTGGTGCATTTCAATTATTTACTGTGTATCTCCCTGCATGTTTTTTGACTCTCATTCCCACCCTACCATAAGCCTCCCACGATGGTCACTGGATCTAGAGGTCACGTTGCCCTTGAGGTCACAGAGGCCAAGGCTATACTGTAAACCGAGTGGCATTGAGGCATCGGGGTCATTTAGGGTCAACCGTCTTCGATTGACATCCGGGACCTCTCGTCTCAGCCCTAGACTCCGCCTCCGACGCATGCGCACTGTGAGAGACCCGGCCATTCGCTCCGAGACACGACTCCCCTCGACATTTTGCGTGAGTAGAGCGCAGGCGCGGAAGAAAGCCCCTTATTGTGCGCATGTGCACATCAGGCTTCTGGAACCCGAAGGCAGGCATCCAGTCTTTGTTTCCTTTTTCGCATGTGCATTGAGCCATTACCGGAGGCTGCCTCAGAAGCCCGCGCCGGTAACGGCAGCCCACGCTCCCGTTTCTCAATTGGTCGAGAAGCGGGCCGGCGGGGGTAAAGCCGCCAGTGGTCACGAGGGGGAGCGTGCGCGCGGCGGCGGCAGCGGACGTGCGCGGCAAGAGGACGCGCGCCAGGCGCAGGCGCAGAGCGAAGCCCCGCCCTCCACCAGGGACTCATTGTGCAGCAACCGGATTGACTCCTTCTCGTCCGCGCGGGCCAAGGGGATCTGCGCCTCCCCTCCCCCCGTTCAACAAGCGAGCGCCCTCCCCGTAAGAGGCAGAAACCGGCCGGCCAGCCAAGCCTTGTGACGGCGGCGGGGGTTTGAGACCGTTGGCGGTGGGGTCCCCGACGCCAACATCACCACTCTTTTCTCCCACCCTACCCCCCGCTCTTCTTCGGCTCTTCTCGTTTTCTCTCCCCTCCCCCACCAGCCTGCGCGAGCCGCCTCGCGGCCTCTCAACTCAGCGCCGCCTCTTGATTGGCTCGAGCGCTCGAGACTTTTAACTTCTTTCCTTTCTCCCTCCTCCCCCACGGCCGCCCTTCCCCTTTTCTCTCCCCGCAAGCGCGAGCTCGACAGCCGGGCGGCCAATAGGAGCGCGCCTCGCGCCTCACTGTCCAGTTGGGGCCGCGGGCCTACGGCGTTCATTGCTCTCGCCCTCACGCAGGGAGGCCGGGCGAAGTAAGGCGCGCGCGAAAGCCAGCGAGCGAGGTGGGAGCGGATCCTGCTTTTTCTTCCTACCCCTCCCCCTCCCCGCGGCGCCCCGGCCTGTTTCCCCTTCCGGGCCACCAGGAGCGCGCGGCGCCGGCGGCTTAGCCCCAGACGGCCGCAACACACCCCGACTTGCCGCAGCCAGGCGACCGCTTCGGGCCCCGCTCCGCGTCAGGGCTGCGCAGAAGCCGGGCAGCGAGGAGCGCGCGCTTGCTTGCCTGCGTGCGAGCGGCCTCCCTTCCTCCCTCTCCCCCAACGGCCTCGCGCGCGTGCTAAGGGGGACCCTTGAGCCTGCGGCGCCCGGCTCCATCCCGCCGCCGCTGCTGCCTCCGCCATGTTGAAACAGCCGCTGCCTCCGCCCTCCCCTCAGCCCGGCTCCCCCGGCTCGGGTCCTCCGCCGCCCACCACGCCGCCTCCGCCGGCCACCGCAGCAGCAGTAGCCGCCGTCGCCGCCGCTTCCCGCAAAACCAACCCGTCCCCCGCCAGTCCCAACGGCAGCCTCAGCCCCGGGGCCGCGGGAGGAGCCCGAGCTGCAACGGTGGCGCCCCCCGGCAGTGGAGGGGGAGGACCCCCTGGAGGAAGCGGCACCAGGTAAGGGGCAAAGACTGCGCGGGGGGAAGGGAGGGAGCGGAACGGAAACGAAATGAGGGTAGTGGTTGTGTGCACGCGCGTGCGCGCTCCCGCTCTCAAGGGTTGAAAGGAGGACTTCGCGGCGGTGGCCGGCCGGGGGAGGGTTGAACGGGAGGAAGAGCGTGAGGCTGTGATAAGCGGAGTTCCTGAACCCGGCCTCTGATTGGATGCCGCTCTGCCCAATCTGTGCCCCTCGCGAGATCGGGTAGGTGGGTGGGTTATAAGTGCTGGGAGGGAAACGAAGAGGGTCAGCCAACTAATCCTCCGGTAGCCTGCTAGGTGAATTGGGGTGGAGTGAATTTCTTAAAAGGCGGAACAAGGGATGCTTTCAGTTACTCCCACTCCTCTGTAGTCTAGAAAAGAAATAAAGTTTAAATTTTCTGCATTTTTCCCTTTGAACTTAATAGGATTGGTTTCTAAGTAAACGCAACTTGATTTGGATCGTACAAGGGTATTCCAAATGTATTCACAGTATTCAAAAATAATCCCAGCATCTTACTCCCTAATACATGTGCTTGGGATTGCAGTTTAATGAAGCATGATAGGTGCTCAGTCCAAACTGAAGCCCTTCTGCACACATAGTGATGTGAGAATTACTGATTCCTCTCTGAGCCTCTGCCACTTTTTCCTTGTTGAACAATTAGGGGGGGGCAACAAATCACGTGTATAAATGCATAGTGGGAATTGCATTTGCCACCTAGGAAAGATAATTTTCCTGGTAGCGTTCTAAACTAAGTGTTTTTGTGAGATATTTTGGAACTTGCCACTGAAAGATCCACTCCTACATTTCCTCTTTGAAACTATATAGTGTTGACTGTGTAATCTTAAATGTGTCTTCAGAAATGAGTCTCACTATTTTCATTGGCTTTCACTCTCAGGTAAGTATACATAGGATTCCACTGTAACACTGCAATCCTGTGTACACCCATACTTGGAGGTGGGCTCCAATGGGACATACAGTGGGACGTACTTCTGAATAGATCCATGTAAGGCTGTGCTGTAAGGGCAGCAATCGTGTTTCCAGTTTTAATAAACTAAGGATTACTTCTAATTGGGTTCCTCAGAGAGAGAGCAAGGTGCTGTATTTGTGATTAGAGAAAAAAAATTCAGAACTATAAGTGAAGTCTTAGAAGTTTTCCCAAAACAGGACATGAGTTTTGAGACTACATTGGCCAAAAGATAGCAAAGATTATGGCTGAGGAATTCAGGAGTCCATAACATGATTCAGTGGAGACTACCCTAATTTAACTCAGTCGCTATTGAATAATTTCCATTCAAATGATTTTTCCCTTCCTCTATTGTAGGTTTCTGTCTCTATACTGTTTTCTGCCAGCTGTCTGAAAACTTATAAAATCTGAATGAAATTTTTGGCCCAAAGTATTTACTTATATAGGGATCCTTCTTCAGCACCCTTTTTATCCAAAGAATAACTGAGGGATTCTGTCAGACTAATGTATTTGCCCAAGATTTAGCATTTTATATTCATATAACAGATGTAAAATGCAAAGGGTAGTATTTAGTCACATGGGATAGTATGCGCTTCTGCCCATGTGTCAGAGTCTCTTTACATATATTGAAGTTAATAACTACTGCCAGTTTTCATGAAGGGATTTTGTTGTCAAATTCTAGGACAAGACTAGCTTTCAGATTCATTCACTGATTTAGCAGACTACCTTTTATCCTACAAATATTGATTTATATTTAGCGTGTTATCCTAGGTTGGAATGGTTGAATTAATTTGTATATAACAAGTGGTGAACTGATAATCCAAGATGGCATGTTGGTATTAGCATGTGTGCGTGGCACTGGTATCTCCTTCCTGTGAGTTACATTTGTGTCTTATTCAATTTCAGGAGCCAGAGCACAGGCAAAGGGCCTCCACAGTCTCCTGTAAGTACCCCAGATGGCAGTTTTTGCATGTTTTGACTTTTAATCTTTGTGATTTGCACTGCCAACTTTCCCCATTCAACAGAGGCTTATAACAAAATTCAAGCATGGAAAATACAGTTTTAAAAATCCAAGATTCCTGAACCCTCAAGATCTGTGTTCTGATTTCAAGATGTGGTGATGTTTATTTCCAAACTTCAACATTTGTGGCTGTAAATGTACTCCAGAAACAAAAGTTGAAAGTCCTCATATTTAAATTCCCTTTGGAGCCTGTTGGTCATGACTCCCTTTTCAAGAAGCTGTGAATCTCAGCCTTGCTGTGGTAATTAATAGGATACGCAGGCACTTTCAAATAAAAACGATTTCATATAGCGAGAGTTTGAATGATGCTGGGTCCCTTCTTACATGGATTTCCACCCTGGGATTCCTGTGGATTTGAGAAGTATTTTGGGTTGTCATTTGAATGCAAACGAGGCCACTTCTAATGGCTTAGCAATGGGAGGCCCTCTCTGCCTTTTCTGAATTTGCAAGTTTACTAGGGCTGTTAGTCATGTCACTAAAGAATACCAACTATATTTAGAAGTAGAAACTGAAAATGTTTCAGCAAAAGAATACCCACAAACCACAGGATTGATATCCATAGGAGCAGGCTGATTTGGGCGTTTCATTGTATTGGGCTTTCCTACTCTGGCCCAGATGTTCTGGTACTGTGTGCTTAAGAAACTAAGAGCCCTGCTGAATCAGACCAAGGGCCTATCTAGTCCAGCTTCCTGTATCTCATACAGGAGTGGCCCAGCAGATGCTTCAGGAAGCACTCAAGGCAACAAGATAACTGTACCTTGTAGCCACTCTCTTGCATCAGAGCTCTCATGGCTTGTAACCTGTGAGGGACATTTCCTGTCCAATCCCCTTTTAAAGATGCCTTGCCAGATACCATCACAACATCCTTTGCAAGGGGTTCTACAGACTAAATACACCCTGATTAAGAAATAGTTTCTGTTGTCTGTTCTAACTTGCCACCAATCATTTTTAGTGGATGTCCCTTGGTCCTGGTGTTGAGCAAGAAGAAAAAGAAATTTTCTGTATTCCAGGGTTTCAAACAGTTCATATAGTTGACCGAATAGCATTCATGGCACCTTCTGAGGGCCAGAAGTGATGTCATTAAGCAGGAAGCAGCATCATTAAGCAGGTGATGACCAGAAAAAGCACTTTGCTTTTCACCTAGGAACTCATTAGCTGCAAATGACAGAAGAAAAAATACGCAAATCTTGATCATATTTGCAAGGTATGGAGAAGCTCAATTGTCATGCAGGCCACCCTTTCATCAGTGCCACTTCTGCCAAGGCATTGCTTTGCAGCTCAGCACTGAGAAGTTCTCTGCAAAATAATATCTCTGCAGAAGCAGCACTGTTGAAAGGGCAGCCTGTGTGATAATTTGGCTCTACCAACATCTCTGCAATATCTCCTCCCTCTCTCATCCCTTTTGGTCTGCCCCGTCTCCCATACTGTTCTTGCCTTCTGAGGTCTCCTTCCTCAGGAGAGTATCAGCACCTTGGCAGAAGTAGCACTGCTGATAGGGCAGCTCTGGGAGAGACTTGATATCACATGGACCACCCTTTTAGCAGCACCACTTCTGCTAAGACATCACTTTGTAGCTGAGCAGCTGATGGTGGTGCTGAGAGAACCCAGTGATCACGGTGGCCAGGTAAAGGGCTTCTGTGGACTGAATTCAGCACAGGCCTGTTTGTCACCTATCCATCCCATGCATAACTTTCCAGTTAAGATCCTCTGACCAAGGGCTGGATGTGAAACAGTATCCACTGAACCCATTCCCAAAGTGCTTAGCCAGAACATTTTGTTACAGATGGGAAATTGATTCAGCCTGTGAAGGAAAAATTCCATTTCTCACTCTCCTTAGTTGAGAATTCAAATAATTTAGCCGTTATTTTGTTTAAGGTTGTTAGTATTATTGCGTCAAGTATTCTGGGTTCCTTCAGCTGTATGCATAACAAATGGAAGTAGTAGAGCAGTAATGAAGAGCAGGGGATGTTTGCAAGCTTTCTGATGAGCCTTGTCTTTTCTTCACCACATCTCGTAACCAGGTGTTTGAAGGCGTCTATAATAATTCCCGAATGCTGCACTTCCTGACAGCAGTTGTGGTGAGTCTCCTAGAGATGAGAAGAATGAGTGGTAGGGTAGCTATGTGACTGCATGCTCGCACAGGAGAAAGTGGTACTCATGGAATTTTTTCTTCTCCATTGTTGTGTGGGAAACCATTGGATAAGCATCTATTGATATTTGCTGTTTGCATTACTACCTGCAGATTTCTTCATTGGCTATACTTTAGTTTGTTGTGGCCACTTCTAAGTACAGGTATAACTATTCGTGCCTGATAATTGCAACCCATGCAGGATTCTACAGATCCCTGTGATGATCAGTACTAAATTCTGTCAACAAGGTGGCATGGTTTTAAATGGTGAACGTGGTTCCAAAAACGTGTGTGTGTGTGAGAGAGAGATCTTCCACTTCTCTTCGATGCTGCAGTAGATGAAGAAAGCTGCTGTCTGGATGAGGATGGGGTTAGGCTTCAGTTTACATTTTCTAAAGTTCCTATGCCCTGTCTTAATGCTGTTTCCACCATATTGTTCCTTTTTTAGGGCTCCACATGTGATGTGAAAGTGAAGAATGGGAGCACCTATGAGGGGATTTTTAAAACCCTAAGCTCCAAGGTGAGTGCTTGGCTTGCTGATTGTATTTCTCTGGAACAGGTACATCTGGTCAAATGAGGGGAATTCTCTGGTTTTGTTCTAGAAGGTGCAAAGCACATGCATGCCGTAGCACAGAAAACTAAGCACTTCATGGCTTGAGAAGGCAAGCAGCCTAGCAGGGGCTGATATTCAGTGGTCCTATGAGATTATGTAACATGGATTTGTTTGTGCTTTCAGTTTGCTCCAAATGAGTGGGATGTGTGTGGATACGCATCTGTTGTATGTCTTAACAAGGATTGCTTTTGCAGTTTGAGCTGGCTGTGGATGCTGTGCACAAGAAGGTGCCTGACCAATCAGTAGGTCCCAGGAGGGAGGATATTGTGGACACGATGGTCTTCAAGCCTGCTGATGTCATGCTGGTGCATTTCCGCAATGTTGACTTCAACTATGCCACCAAAGGTAATGCTTTCTCAATATAATCTTGAGGTTTTCTAATATGGTTTGGAATGGGGAAGAGCTTGGAATCATTCCACTCTGACTTCTTCCTCTGCTCTGTATTCTAGATAAGTTCACCGATTCTGCCATTGCCATGAATTCCAAGGTGAATGGAGAGCACAAGGAGAAGGTGCTGCAACGCTGGGAAGGGGGAGATAGCAACAGTGATGATTATGACTTGGAATCTGACATGGTGAGTCTTGATTGGTAGCAAAAGAGGGTAGCAAAAGAGGGTTGCTGGAGGCCAGTGTTTTGCTAAAGCTGTTCTTCGGTCAGACATCAGAGTGCCTAAAATATTTTTGTGTCTGTCATTTCAGTCTAATGGTTGGGACCCCAATGAGATGTTCAAGTTCAATGAAGAAAACTATGGTGTGAAGACCACCTACGACAGCAGCCTCTCCTCTTACACGTCAGTTACAATTTCATTCGTTTGTGTCTTTGGAGGTATAGGAGAAGGGGATGAGATATCCTTGCTTTAGAGAATTGATGCAGCCAGGATATTGGTCAGAAACAACGAAAGATCTCTTTGTTAGTGTAAAATTGCCCTATGATCTTAGCTTAAATTCAAACATTGGTGCATGCATGCATGTGTGTAATTGCAAGCATGCACAAAAGCATACTATTCTCTTTTCCTAAGAAGCAGTATTTGGCCTTATCTGTAACTGTGGTTCCAGAGTTCAAAAGGTGCCAGGACTACACATGGGATGAGCTCATTTGTGATAGCTTCTCTTGACCAAATTTGTTCCCACTTTGACCACGATCTTAGTGTAGTTTGGATCACAAGAGAGTGTCGGGTGATGTCCAAATCTCTCCAGGCTCTACACTTCCCTGTGCAGAAGTGTCTAGCTTCCTCTCCTGTTGCCCAGGCTGCACTATGCAGAATGTAGGTTGTGGTATTAGAAGAATTAAATGGACAATTAGTGTCCATTTTGTGTCATTAGCATATATATTTTTTCTGCGGTTGGAAAACATGAAACTTCCACCTGCTTGGAGGTGTGACACCTTGGTTAGAGACAGGGGAGAGATCTTTTAATCTTGACCTTAAATGTGCAAATATATGGGAAGTCTGTAAAGTCAATAATCTTTCCTAATTTCACAGCTGTGTTAGTCAAGCTGTCTTTCCAATTTGTAGCACTTGTTAATGTCAGTTTGCTGTATATACCAATTATTGGAGAAAGCATTTTATATCTTTGCATTAATTTCTGTGTGCGTGGTTCTGGGAAATGGAAGGTTAGAGTTAGACCAGGCCTTGAGGTTCACAGACCCTTAATTACCCAGACCAGAGTCTTGAACTGCTGGAAGCTGCCAATGCCTTCCTCCAAACTGGAACTTGGAAGAATGTGTTTTTGTTCATCTTTTATTTTTATATCCTATTTTTCATTGGAAAATTACAAAGCAGCTTACAACAAGTGATACATCAAAGTTCAAAACAATTTAAAATACTGTTTAGAGGGTTAAAAAAAGGAAACAGAATAAACCAATATGAAATCCTGCATTGGCACTAAAAGGTTTTAAAACAAGTCTTCAGCCTCCAGTTGAAGAAAAAGGAAGCAAGTCTAGGGTGTTTCACAATGTGGTGCTACTACTTAGAAGGCTGTGTTCCTAGTATCCATCAGTCAGATTTCTATTGGTGGCAGACCAGAAAGCAGGCCCTTAATGCTGATGTTTCTGTTCCTAGTGAGACAATAGAGCTGAGGCTCTGTGGGGTCATAGTGTATGCTTGATGTACCTTTTTACACTTCTTCTTGGTCTGTCTGTACATGGCAGGGTGCCTCTTGAAAAGGATAATTCTGAGGAGTTCCGGCAGCGGGAAGCCAGAGCTGCCCAACTAGCACGAGAGATAGAGTCAAGCCCACAGTACCGATTGCGTATTGCCATGGAGAATGATGATGGGCGCACAGAAGAGGAGAAACACAGCTCTGTGCAAAGACAGGTCTCGGGAAGGGACAGCCCTAGTCTGGCATCCAGGTGAGGTGGTGACCTTGACATAGATGAAAAAGGTGACAATGCCAGCCTGGCTTGAATGCAGTAATAAAATGCCTTCCCCAATGTAGAATAGACAGAATTCCAGCTTCCTGCTGGTTCACATTGCATCTTTCAGGAGGAAAAGCAATTTCAGGGCTTGTTTTAAAGTTGGTGCTTGGAAAACGTAGTGATGGCTGGGCCTGAGGTGCTTTGCCTCAGTGTGTAGAAGACTGATACATAAACCCCATGTCTTGTTTTCCATCCTTGCTATGATTGGGGTTAAAGTACCAAGAATTGCTCTGCCATGGTAATGTTGTCTACTTTGCAGAGAGGGTAAATATGTACCCCTTCCCCAGCGTGTCCGAGAAGGTTCGCGAGGAGGTGTTCGCTGCAGTGGCTCGCGTGGTGGAAGGCCAGGCATGGGTTCTTTACCACCCCGTGGAAGTCCACATCATCCGGACAGCAACACCGGCTCCATTCCAGAGCAGCGAGGCATCAACGGAGGTGAGCAGGACGCCTTGGGAATGGTGAGGTTAGATGGTGTTGGTACAGTCTGGCTGTGGAGATTCCTCCCAGGAAGATTTTCAAGGAAAACATTTTGATTGGATTTTTAAAGATGCTTTCCCTATGGCTTTCCCTTTGATCTTTTGTCCCTTGGTTGTGGTACATGACACCTCTGCCACTTGCTACCAGGGGAAAGCTATGTATGGCAAAGGATCATTTGAGCTGCCATTCTACATCCGTTTCTCTTGTTGCCTATTAGGTCCATCCAGAATGTCCCCAAAGTCTCAGCGACCTCTTCGGGTGACCAAGAGCATGTCTTCCCCCTCCAGTCGCCCGATGGAAGTCTCTGCTGCATCTTCTACAGGTAAAACTGGCAGAGGAGTGGACGAGTCATGCTTTGAAGCCTGTAATAAAATTCAGCACCCTTGGGATGGTGTTCGTATCTAATGTCTTTGCCTTTTCTGTACAGTGGGCCGCCTCTATGCCCCTCGTTCTCCGAAGTCTGCTTCAGCTGTGCCAGTCTCCTCCCAGGATCCTCCAGCGGGATCATCTGTCCCTGCTCCTCCTGTATCTCCCTCTGAATCAAGGCCTACTACAGAGTCTAGTGCTTCCCCAACTCCGCCTTCGCCTAAGGTCCCAGGGTCTGCCCCTGTAGCTGTTGTTGAGGGTAAGGACAGACTGGAGGTGAAGCAAGTCTAATCTGTTGCCAGTCAGAAAGTACAGATGGGCTGCAAGGAAGGGAATCTCTCACCTTTAGAGGATTGTTCTCTTCTAGAGAACTGAGTTCTTGTGCCCAATCACTCCCCAATTAAGCATATCCCCCCTTTTCAAATCCACTAGGTTTGTTCAGCTGGAGGAATTTACATTGAGTGTAGATGAAGTCCAACCTCCTTTTCAGTGTGTAAAATAGTTGGTGGAAGTTGGGATAGATGTTAAAACTTTGTAGGAAGAAGCCTCATACTCTGAGTTTAGTTCTGTGGAAGCAGTTTCTGCTGTCTACCTCATTCCTTGTGCGGCCTCAAGCAATTTGTGCACTTAGCTGCTTTTTTCCCTCTCTCTCTTCTCCCCACCCCCCAGTTAAAGAGGTACCTAGCTCTGCCACCAAAGAACCCAGCAGAACCTTGGAGGTGATGGCGCCATCAGACATGGTCAATAAGGCCAGCAAAGGTTGGTGCCTTCTCTCCTTTTTAAGAAGAATGTTAAGAGGATTCTGTGCTAAGATCCTCAGGCAATTTTACACTAGCAAAAAGAAATATTGTTTAACCTCGTACTAGCTCTAACAAAATACTGTAATTTAAGGGATTGGGTTTTTTTTGTTAGAACAGGTAGGAACAAACAGTACAGTAACAATAGAGTCAACAAACCCAACCAGTTTTACCAACTCCCACCAATAACACTACAGCCTCCCACCATTAATCAAGTCAGGGGAGGAGGTAAATCTCATATTAACATGCTGCTTGTTTGGACTTCAAACATTTTCCTCTTCTGGGTGGGTTATGTATGTTTTGAATGAGACTGGTACACGCTATTTAGAGTTATAGACCAAATTAGAACACATTCTGTTTCATTAAAAAAAGTACAGAGCCAACTCTATTAGAATATCCCAATATTTATTTTCATGTTATGGAACCATACCTCTTATATTCAAGACTTCTTGCTTAAACATGTTCCTATGGAGTCATTTTTTCCCCAGTCAGTTTCTAGGGCATCCTTATCTACTTTCAGCCTATGCCATGAATTAGATAGAACATGTTCATTCATGTATAAATTGGGTGATGCTGCCATAATACCAAATCTTAATACAGGTGTAAAAAATACTTAGAGGATTTTATGCTGCAAAACTTGGATTGTGGCAAATATTATCAAGATGTTGGGGCTTCTAATGCCTTACACAGTTGTCCCAACATTCTCACCCTGCTGTAGGACTCCAAAATGAGCAGAAGAGAAATCAGCTGGAGGAACTGCGCAAATTTGGGGCTCAGTTCAAGGTAAGGTTTTCTCGCCTCACATCTCAACTTAGATGCTTTGTGGGGGAAGGCAGTGTGTGGTTCTGGCCACAGTTGCTTATTCTGTATCTGTTTCCTCCCAAGTTGCAGCCCAGCTCCTCCCCAGAAGCAACACTGGATCCTTTCCGGCCCAAGGAGGCTCTTGAAGGGAAAGTGAAGGACAAGCCCCCAGAGGCATTGGTAGGAACAGGAGGTACATGTGAAGTGCCTGATGAATCCATCAAGCCCAACCTAGAGGTGTCGGAGAGCAGCAGCAAGGAGGAGAAGGGGCCCTGTGAAGGCATGGAGCGCCAGACCCAGACAGCCAGCCCTCTAGATAAAGGCGACGTGGATGACAAGGAGGACGGTCCTGTTTCGGAGTGAGTCCGTGGTGGGACCCTCAGCAGATGCACTGATGCTGCATTGTTTTCCTGTCGATTCCTAACTTCGTTTCTGCTGCACTCTTTCTCTAGACAGGTGAAGAAGTCGACACTCAACCCTAATGCAAAGGAATTCAATCCCTCAAAGACTCTTCTATCTGTGGTAAGTAATGGGGGGGTGGCGGCGACAACACTAGTTCTAGAACAGGCTTGTGTAGTTGTGTGGCTATGTGTACCTGTTCACCAGCTGCATTGAGCCCATCGTAAGAAAGGTGTCGGGATCACAGTATTTGATCAGTACGATAACTCCTGTTAGTCTTCATTTTTTACAGCCATTAAAGGAACAATTATACAATGTCTTGATTTTTTTTTTTTGTCAATTCAGAATAAGTCAACAAGTACGCCCACGTCTCCAGGACCACGCACCCACTCTACGCCCTCCATCCCAGTGATCACACCAGGGCAAAGCGGCATGTATAGCCCACAGTACATCTCCTATATCCCACAGATCCACATGAGCCCAGCTGTGCAGGTGAGGGATTGGTGTGTGGCTGGTCCTGCCTTTGGACACAAGGTTAGCCTAGATGATCTATGGTTCTGTCCAAGTTATGGTCACTGGGAAAGGGAGCAACTGCAAAGTTAATAGGCTCTCCTCTGTCTCCTGCAGGCACCTCAGATGTACCCCTACCCTGTTTCCAACTCTGTGCCTGGACAGGCAGGCAAATACCGAGCCAAAGGTGAGTGGATGTTAGTGAGAAGATTGGTATGAGAACTAGGGGAAAATATTGGCTCTGCTGGGAGGTGAGCGTGAGAGTGACCTGGGTTTCTTACCTAAATTCTCTCCCTGTACAGGCTCTCTGCCCCCACAGCGTTCAGACCAGCACCAGCCAACATCAGCACCTCCTATTATGCAGGCGGCCGCAGCTGCTGGGCCCCCTCTGGTGGCTGCCACCCCATACTCCTCATATATTTCTTACAATCCCCAACAGTTTACCGGGCAGCCAACCATGATGCAGCCCATGGCTCACTACCCTTCGCAGGTGAGTATGGTATGTGCTTGGTTGAAAATGGGTTTTGGCTTGTGGTCTGTTCTTATGTGCTGGCTTATGTGTGCCCATGCGCTCAACGCATGTTCTTCCCTCCAGCCCGTCTTTGCTCCCATGCTGCAAAGCAACCCACGTATGATGACGTCTGGCAGCCACCCCCAGGCCATCGTCTCATCGTCCACTCCCCAGTACCCCCCAGCAGAGCAACCGACACCCCAGACTCTCTATGGTGAGTTTGCACTTAACCTGAAGGCACACTTACTCTGCGCTTTCCTCCTCTTTCTTTTTGCATTATTGACTGCTGCTTGCTGCTTCTCTCCCCAGCCACAGTGCATCAGTCGTATCCCCACCATGCCACACAGCTGCATCCGCATCAGCCTCAACCAGCTACCACGCCCACGGGCAACCAACAGCAAGCGCAACATGCCGCCCCCAGCCCTGTGCAGGTACCAGGAGGGGGAGGGGAAACACTGGATGTTGGTTACTAGTGTGGGAGGCACTTCTAATTGCTTTTCTCACCCTTACGCCGTGCACAGTTTGCAATTGGCCCTGGTGTTGGTGTGTCCCTTGGTGGTCTGATCTGAAAATCCAACACTGCCTTGGAGGTGGTGAACCCACCCCCAGTACTACGAGTGGCACCGTTGCCTTCTGTCTCCACCAGCAGTTAGAGCTGCTGTCTGTGGGATGTTATGTCTTGTACCATCTCCTTGAGGTCCAAGTGTTCCTCTTCGTGCTGTAGGGGCAGAAGGGGCTTTTCAGCAACTTCTAAGTGGGGGTATTGATGCAGGCTGTGGATTCCAGCAAAGGTATTTGCATGTTATGGGGAGGTATTTGGCACTGAAGAATGGACATTACTACTCTGGGACTTTGTCAGACAGTCATGGCCATTTGTTTTCTTATTGTGGCCCTCTAGCTACAGCAGTTAATCAAAACGAAAGGGTTGTTGTTGTGTTTGGGTTTGTGATCTGGTCTAGAATTACAGTGGTGGATTAGCTATGGAAAGGATGAGCTAAACCTTCCCCCAAATTTACTCAGTTTTTGGTGATATGAGAGAGAGAGGGAAAGAACCCCTACACGTATATACTGTACGTTCCACAGATGCTCTGTAAACCAAAACATATTCTATATGCCATTAAAGTGCCTCCTAGCCTTTTGTACCGTGGCAGTAGCAGAAAAGGAAGAGGAAAATGTCTTTAGCATGAATATGATGCCAGGCTGCATTGTTTGATCCCTGTGCCATCTGCCACAGCACCAGGCTGGACAACCTCCTCATTTGGCCAGTGCCCAGCAGCAGCAGAACCTATACCACACAGCCACACTGACAGCTACGCCGCCCTCCATAACGCCAGGGCCCAGTGCTCAATCTCCGCAGAGCAGCTTTCCCCAGCAAGCCGTCTACGCCATCCATGCCCATCAGCAGCTACAGCACGGCTACACCAACATGGCCCATGTCACTCAGGTGAGTGTGCTTGTAGCTGGAAAGGGGGATGCTATCGTTTTGGTCACACTGGGGCTCTGAAGGGATGGCCCACTGTATCTCTGTTCAACAAAGCGAGGAGTGGGCATTACCAGTGAGCTCTTTGTTTGAAAGACTTCTGGGTTGACATGGTCTTGTGAAGATCAAGAAGTTTTTGACACTTAGAAAATGCTGCCTACAATGTAGAAATGAAAAATAATGCATCGAAAAGCCCTTTTAATCTGCCTTTCTGTGAACCTGAGCTAAAAAGTCATTTTGTTGTAACTGAATTGGCCCACATGGGAAGGAGCCTCAGAGTTGTGTAGATCTTCCATAAAGCAGGATACCTGCCCTGTATTCCAGAGATGTAGAATTTGAGGAACCAAGAGTTCAACTTCTCTAGTACGTTTCTGTATTTGTATATAGCGAGCCCTCACTTTCTGCGGGGGTTCTAGAACTGCCTCAGATACAGAATTCCATGGGTTTTCAAACCTGCGGATCTCAGGGCCCACCTGGACCATCCAAGCCCAACCAGAGAGTTTTCTGAGACCTGCAGAGACTATGCACAACTCCCTGTGGCCTCTGCAGGTCTCAGACAAAAAAAATCATTTTTTTCGGTAGGACAAAAAAAGTCATTTCCTGTTTCACTTAATTGCGCTATGCCCATCCTACCAATTTTTGTGTGAAAACTGGAAGTGTCCTCCAATGCCAAACAGAGTGATTTGGAGCATCGAGGAAGCCCACAGAGGCCAGTGCGACACCCCCTCCCTCCCCTGTAAGCTAAAAAGCTCCTGGATTCTTGTGGCACCGCACTTGCTGCAGCACTGTCAGGACCTCACCACCCTGCCCCAGCAAACACCTGTGATCCCAAAGTCCATTTTTTCAGGACTTTGGGATCCATTAGTGTAGGAAGAGTTGCCAGCAGCCCCTGTTGCCCTGATCCTCCTCACTGTGGTGTGTTGGTGGGCACACTAGTTCCCAACCTTCTCCCTAACCTACTGCTCAAAGTAGTCACTTCAGCCAGCCCTGGTTGGGAAGCTTCATATATTACCTTTTTGTGTGTTCTCCAGAAATTTTCCAGCATGTATCTGTGTGTACTTTATTTAAAAGAATGTAGCCTTGAAAAATGTCCAAATTTTGAAAGCTCAGACTTTTAAAGAATTCTTATTACAGGAAAACCTTCTACTGAGCCCTTGTACTGTCCTGATTTTACTCTGCCCTGGAGTGTCAATCCTGAATTGAATTGTGCTTGGTGGAGCAATATGGTTACTTGTTGATGCTTGGAATCACTGATTTAGTTTAAGATTGGTGTCCCCTGGGACTGTGTGGTCTTCTGACACTCTGCTGTCAACACATAATCTTGAATGATGATGTTACTTGTCAAGTTCTAGCCATTATCCTGTGTGGTAATTTTCTGCTTGTCATTGTTGAGTTTAATTTTCTATAATCTCAACTTCGGAATTTTGTCTCTATATTGCTTAGCAAGCATGTTTTTTAGTCACTTATTACACCCAACTGCATATTTATTTTTTTTCAAAGAATGTAGTCTCAAAGGTTCTAATGAAAGTTCAGATAAGTTTTCTGCTCCATCAGCTAAACAATTTGCTTAAACAAATACCATTTTACCACAATGACAATTTGGGACTGCTGCTCATTTCCATTGGCCACATTATTCCTTTGTCCATAAAAATGTTGCTTTGCTCATGAGCTGAAATCTCTTATCTCCTTAGGCCCATGTGCAGACTGGAATTGCAGCTGCCCCACCACCTCACCCCGGAGCTCCACAGGTCATGCTGCTGCACCCCCCACAGACCCATGGTGGACCCCCCCAAGGAGGTGTGCCCCAGAGCGGTGTACCCACCCTTTCAGCCTCTACGCCTTCCCCCTACACTTATATAGGGCACCACCAAGGTGAGTCAAAGCAGGCAGTGAGTCAAAGCAGAAAGGGGGGCTGATGGGCTGGGCTCTTACTGCCTGGAGGGGGGATGTACAGGAACGTGGGTATTGCAGTCTTGGGGGCATAGGTGGGAGATGCACTGCTCACTGGGGCTGTATCCCCTGTGAGATATGGGTAGGGTTGGTAGTTCTGAACTATATGCCTGTGCCTTCATACTCCTCACTACCTCTTTCTTTCTTTCCAGTTCAGTCTCATCCCTCCCAACAACTTCCATTCCACCCCCCTGGGAACTGATGTCCACGCTTCTCCCTGTGACCTGAGACCCCAGCCAGCCTTGGCTCTGTTGCTGGCCCCAAGCCTGGGCCAGCCCTCATGCCCATGGCAGAGGCCCCTGGAGGGGTGCAATCTGGCCCGGTCCGGACCCCCCTCGCCAAGCACCTTCCTTTCCGTTGGTTTAGTGAAGCCCGAATGGGGCGGTCAGCCAGCGGGATGGAGCAGGGCCCCTTCCCCTTGCCCGGAGAAGGGCAGGGTTTCTTTTCTGTTATTTATGACTCCAATCGGGCTCTTAGAGCAAATGCCACTTTCCCAGATTAACTTGACAAGGACATGACCAGATGGACAAACCTTGACTTTTTATTAAGTAAAAATATTTAAAAAGTTAAAAAAACCAATAAAATTTTAAACTAACTAATGTTGGACTTGGGGTGACTGTGTATGGGGAGGGCCAGTTTCTAACCAGGAATTTGTTTTGTGGTTCTTCAGAATTGGAGGGCAGGGATGGATGGGTTGAGTGCTCTCCAGAACATCACCCATCAAGACTTGAGGAACTGTTTCAGAGGACAGACTGACAAACTGAGACTGCTTTGATTCATCTAGTTCAGAGGCTTCATCCCCCCTGCCCTGGAAATGGCTAATCTCTCAAGGGGTGACAATGGAAGACCCTAAAGCTCTCAGTTTTAGAATCAAGGATGGGAAAGTACTACACACCATAGCCCAGTAATGTTACTTTTTACCCAAATAAATGTTTCATTATTGATTTTATTGGAATCTTAAGCTTGAAGTACATTTGGAGAAGAACAGCAAGTATTGATCCGTCACTGAAATCTGTCTACCATTTATTAGACTGGTATCTCTGCTCCCTGGTCCTGTCTCAGCAACAAACTGCAATTGTGGTTTCATTTTTTCACAAGTTCATCCAGAGGGGAAAATAGGTCAAGAATAGCCATTGTTGCCAAATCAGAATTTCTCCTTTTCCCACCCCCATCATTCTGAAGCATTTAAGATGAGCCTTGCATACCAGCCTCAAAACCTTAAATACAAAGTATAGCTGAATTCTGTGATTTGAGCTATAAGATCTTGACTTTGAAGTTCACTGGGTAGCCTGCTTAAATGCTATTGCGTGGTCTTGGTTGTCAAGGCGCAGAGATTCCTATGCCACCATATAGGTTGTGTATAGAAGCCATACTTCGAAGCAGTGCTTGATGGGGATTGACATCTGTGGCAAAGCAGGACAGACCATTGTATCCTGTCCTTTCACAAGGCAAAATTGCCACATATAGAAATACAACATGGTTAAAGTAATCTGATCACTTTTTCTACCAGTCAGCTTTATAAAATAAAGGTTGCCATGCTCCGTACCCTAAGATTGATGCATTAGCTGCAGCTACTTTTATCAATGAGTCTTCTATACTTGGTGTAAGCAATGTACAATTCATCTTGAGGATGGTGCTCCAGCCCTGAGGCTGGATCCAGGTCCTGACCCCCAGCTGAACCACACTTAGCGTTCTGCCTGGGAGCCTTTGCCAAGCTGTGCTTCCAATACACTGGTGAGCCACTTCCATGGTCTGCTGACTCAGCAGGTTGGCCTGCATGCACCAAGGGGCTTTGCAGTGGCAGCAGTCTCCTGTTTGGAGACCACTGATCTTGAGGATCTAGGCTTTGTTAACACTGTCATTTTTTTGAAAGTGAGTGTAATATGCTGAAATCCTGAAGCTGCTGGTGAAAGGTAGGATTTCTAGTGTTAGAAGGGTTAACTTAAAATTGGTTAAACATGACCCAAATCATTTCAATAAAAGTTTTTGTAGACTACCAAATGTAGCAGTACAACTGTCAGTGGGCTTGAGTGTATATATACCCTGGTAACCCCCCTTCCACAAGGTCTAGGTTACTACTGCTCCTAAAGGCAGCAATAAATCCTACTCAAATCCCATTCTCCCCCCCACCCCACCCCGGTCATGCTTATTCACTTGTTTTGGCAATGCTTCGCAACACCTTTTTGCTTTGAAACAGAAAACTAAGAATGCTAACAGGAAGTGGATAGCAGAGGCCTTGTTAACGTTCTGTCGCTTCCTCTAGCAGCTCCAAGCCTAGGTTCTAGCTGTCTGCCTCCTGTTCCAAAGCAAAAAGAAAAACCTTTTGCAAATAGTGAGTCATGAGCATGACTGGGGGGTGGAGATATAGGCTACTGCAGACAAAGGGATGTCTGTATATTAGGTACAAATATAAAGAAGCAGAAAGATTTCAGGTCCCCGTCCCCCCCATCAAGCAGAGGTACAAATTGTTTGCAATCTAAACATGACTCCTTGTAACATGTTGTTAAACTGTCTTTAGAGTTCTGACATTGACTACTGTTCCATTAAGCAATGCTTGCCCAGGGTGTGGACATGAATGGTAGCTCTGTTTCCAAGTCTCAAGTTTTACTAGTCATACATAGTGGCTGCTTTAGGGGTTGACTAGGTATTTCCAGTCTATACTCTGAAGGGAGAAAGTTAACGTTCTTCAAAGTAGGGCCTGGGTTACATGCTGCTGTAATCTCCACAGGAGTGCTAATCTTTGTCTTTTGCAAGGGAGGGTTCTTTGAACATTGCATACAGATGAGATGCACACCAGACTTTGTACTCTTCCATTGAGAAAGCTAGCCTTTTCTGGGATAGATCCACCCCACTGTGGAAGTTATAAGCCTCATCTATTTTGCTAAAAGGCATCCCACATCCTTTGTGGAAGAGAAGGTACACTTGGATGTGTTTCCATGGCTTTTGTTACCTGTTTGTTAGGAAAAAAGTATACATTATTAAAATGAAAGATGAACTAGCCTGCTAGTTGAGGGAACTACCTACCACCCAGGAAGTTGCAAACAAGTAACTCAGGCTGGCCTACCAGGACTTAAACGGGCCAGGTTCTTACGTACCACTTTCACTACCCATTTCTCAAAAGTAGCCTACTCCATCTTGAATGGGGGTTGCTAGGTGCAGCAAGCTCTTGTTCAACCCATTTTAGCACATTCTTTCAGGTTAGTCTCTTCCTAGCCACTTCTGAAATTAGTCCTTGTAGATAATGTATGCATGCTATATTATAAAGGCCTGTCATTCACAGGTGGATCTGATATACTTTTATTCTGGCTTCCCTTTGGGCCTGCAGCTACAGGGCCTTGTGATAAATGCTCCAAGGCCTTACCCCACACATTTCTAGCCCTATGGAATAGTCTGAACAGTGCAAAGGCAGACGACAACCAAGAACATAGTTGTGTATCATGAAAGCCATTGCCTAACATCAACAGTAAGACTCAGGATCAGTTTTGCCTTCCTTTATTTAACCAGCCCCCCCCCCAATGAGCAGAACATGACCAATGATAGATCAATGGGACAGCAGGTAACAACTGGCTTACATTTTGAACAGTTTGTGCAGGAGATACTCCTTTGGGAAGTTGCCCATAACTTGCTTTGATGCCTGCAAGCAAATACCCTCCCCTCTTTGTCCAAGTTTCACACAATCCACCAGTGGGGTAGAAGAAAACAGGTTTATGGAACATCCTTTGGAGGGATGTAACTTTCTAAGTTGCCCACTTCTCCTCATCTCCTGGAGCTAATGGCAGTGTCTTTGTAACCACTCCAGTGCCAATGGTTTTGTGTCCATCCCTCAGGGTGAAGCGCTGGCCCTCTTCTAAGACCATAGGCTGCCGCAAGACCAGAGTTATGGCGGTGTCCTCACCTGGCATGACTAGCTCCTAGTGAAGGGAAACAATAGCTGTGAAAAGCCAACATTCATTTTTATGGCCTATCAAGATGATTTTTAGAGGCCTTAAAAATGGCTGGATGCAAGCTTTCAAGAGGGAAAAATGAGGACGCATAAGAGGCAACACTTGGAAGAGGGGAAGAAACTGCTGCTCACCTTTCCCTCAGGCAATTCCACTCGGCAGGCCATGTCCCAGGTCAGAGAAAACATGACAGGTGTGAAGTTAGAAACAAAAGGCTTATGACGACCACCCTCTTCTTTGCTCAGAACGTAAACCTAGAAAAGACGTGTGCTTCAGCTGGAGCTGCAGTATTCTAGCAAAGGCTCAGACCCTTTTTTGAGTCTAGGACAACCCAAAGTGACAGCATGTCCTCTACGCTCCAACTGAGCCTTAAAAAATGGTCAGCATCCAGCCCTACCTCCTGCTGTGCAGGCAGGAAATCTGTACTAATAAGCCCTTGCTGTTCATTCATTTTTACCCAGCCTTTTCACAAGAGTAAAATATAGAGTCTATAAAGCATTAAAAGGAAACAGCAGAATACGCAATATAATCAAGATTCAAAGGCCCATAACTAATGGTCTCATTTCCCTGGGGTAAAGGTAAAAGTTTCCCCATGACCAAATGGTCTAGTCGTGACCTACTGTAGGGGGCGGTACTCAGCTGAACAGCGCCTTTTGTCTAAGGACAAGCTTCCGTGGTCATGTGTAGCCAGCATGACTATACGCTGAGGCGCACAGAATGCCATTATCTTCCCACCGAAGTGGTACCTATTTATCTACTTGCATTTTTACATGCTTTTGAACTGCTAGGTTGGCAGGAGTTAGGACAAGCAATGGGAGCTCACTCAGTCACATGGTCTCGAACTGCCAACCTTCTGGTCAGCAATCTTGCAACTCAGCCACCATGTACCTTTCCCTGAGGTAGCCCTGGTTTATTTTTTTACTCAGGGTCCAATCCTATCCAACCTTCCAGTGCCGATAAAGTCACAATGCAGCCCCAAAGTGAGGGAACAAACACTCCTTTCCTCCTTGAGTGACAGTTCAGTGACTGCCCCACTGGCATAGCTACATCAGTGCTGGAAAGTTGGGTAGGATTGGGTCCTCAAGTCACCTGTTCCTGCTTACCTGAGCCTCAACTTTCTGGTGTGGCTGGATGGAGCCTGGCTTGCACATGACCATTCCGCGCCGTACATCCTCCCGCTTCAGTCCTCGCACCAGAGCACCCAAGTTGTCACCTGCCTCTGCCCGATCCAGTTGTTTGTGGAACATTTCAACACCTGCAGTCAGAGCACCACAATCCAGTACAGACATCCCAGTTTCCCTCTGCTCCAAATAATTGTTTCAGCCTTAGCCAGAGCCACCACTCCCCTTCTCAGCATGGGGATATTTAGCCCAGTCATACCATGACTAGACAGAGCGGGTTGAAGATGCAACAATGGACAAGTTTTACCTGTCACGACAGACCGCAAGTTCCGGTTGTGTCCCACAAATTCACAATCCTCCCCTTTCTTGACAATGCCACGTTCAAGGGTGCCTGTCACCACAGTGCCACGTCCTGGAACAAAAGGTTAGATGAACTTGTATAGGGTCCTTACAGGGGTGGGAAACCCGTCACCAACAAAGTCTTAAATAAGGTGCGCTTCACAGCTTCGCCTCCAAAACAAGGATAGCCCAATGATAGGAATGATGAGGCTAGTACCTGGTATGGAGTAAATATGCTCTATGGGGAGCAGGAAAGGTTTGTCGAGCTGCCGCTCTGGCAGAGGAATGTATGTATCTACTGCATCCAACAGCTTCATGACTGAGTTCAAGCCCAACTCTGGGTTGCGGTGCTGTGAAAAACAAGGGAGGGGGCAACAGCTTAGCAAAGGGAAGATTTCATGGGAAGATGCGAGGCAGAGCTGGCATCAGGTAATGGTTGCACTGGGCACCTGCTGAAGCCACAGCAGGGACCAGCTACTTCTTATTACAACTGCCACCACTCAGCCTCTCCCAGCCCAGCCCAGAGGACCTGAGTCAGCGATGGCAGGAGTGAGAAGGAGCATCACTGTTTGCTCACTGGGAGGCAAGCAGGTGGTAAAGGTGAGAAGCCGCAATTAGTGACAACAGTGGAGAAGGGGGGGTCCTACAGAAGGAGACTCCCCTAACCCCACACCTAGAGCCAACACAAGGTATCACTGACCTCCAAGGCGCAGAGAGCGGAGCCCGTTATCACAGGGGTCGACTCCCCCTCGTAGCCAAACTCTGTGAGAAGTTCACGTATCTCCAGCTCCACCAACTCCAACATCTCCTTATCAACGGCATCAGCCTTGTTGATGTACACGACAATGTGCTTGACTCCAATCTGGGATGGGCAGGAGAGAAAGCAGAAAGATGAGATGCACATGAACATTACAAGTCTTTCTTAATCGGGTCTGGGAGTCTGGAGAGAAGCACCCCACATAGTTCCAGAAGAGTTCACCAAATCACCACTGCCTCACCTGTTTAGCAAGCAGAAGGTGTTCTCTTGTCTGTGGCATCTGTCCATCTGTTGCAGCCACCACCAGGATACAGCCATCCAGCGGGGCTGTTCCTGTAATCATATTCTGAAGAGAACAAGGAGGAGTAGGTTAGGCTTTGGTTTCTCCATACAAGCCTCTGTCTTTATGTGATTTGGATGCAATTATCCGCAACAGAGAAAGTAAGCCTTCCAGGTCTACACAAGCCTTGTTAGGACTCATGCATATAAATCCATGTTGGAAATAACAAATCTATATCCCACTAGAAATTCTGGATGAGGAACTTGGAAGTGATCAGGTGCTCCTTGGAGTCCTGCTCCCTTAACACATACCTTGACATAATCAGCATGCCCAGGGCAATCTGTGTGGGCATAATGGCGGTTGGCGGTTGCATATTCAACATGGGAAGCATTTATTGTGATTCCACGTGCCTTCTCTTCTGGTGCATTATCAATTTCTTCATATTTCTTGAATTGAGCACTTCCTGCCTCTGCAAGAACTGGGAGGGACAGAAGACAAGGTGACATGGAAATCAGACTTCCTGAGTGGTCTAGAAAGAAAGCTGGGTGGTCCTAGTCTGACATAATTAAAAAAGGGGTGGGGAGGACAGCAACACTTCCAGGACTTGGCTAGAGTGGGAGTGCATCAGTGCAAAGCCAAAGACCTCTTAAACAACTACAGCATGAACAGCGTTAAAAAAAACCCTCTCCCTTTAATTAACAAACTGAAATAAAAAAGTTACAAGCAGAGACAGTTAAGGAAACACCACTAGAGGCACCACTAAAACAAGAACCAGGTGGATCACTGAAGTTGCAGGACCATCACTAAGGGAGACAACACATACTTCATAAGAGCCCTGCTGGATCAGGCCAAAGGCCCATCTAGTCCAGCTTCCTGTATCTCACAGTGGTCCATCAGATGCTTCAGGGAGCATACAATACAACAAGTGGCCTGCATCCTGTTGCCACTCCCTTGCACCTGGCATTCTGAGGTAGCCTGCTTCTAAAATAAGGAGGTTGTACCACCCATCATGTCCTGTAGCATGCAATGGACTTCTGGAGGAAATCCATCTAATCCCCTTTTAAAGGAACCTAGGTCCAGATGCCATCACCACCTCCAGTGGCAAGGAGTTCCACAGATTAATTACACACTGGGTAAAAAGTATTTTATCTGTTCTAACTCCCGCAGTAATCTATTTTAGTGGATGTCCCCCGGTTCTAGTGTTGTGAGAGACGGAAAAGAGCATCTACCCATCCCATGCATAATTTTTTACCTCTCAATCATGTCCCTGACTTTTTTCAGGCGCCTTTTTTCTGGACTGAAGAGCCCCAAACACTGTAACCTTTCCTCATAAGGGAGATGCCCCAACCCAGTAATCATTTTGGTCGCTCTCTTCTGCACTTTTTCTAGTTCCACTATGTAGAACTTCACATCCCTTTCATCCACTCTCTGTAGCCCCTGGGCTTTAGGCACCTAGGCTGCCCATTTCCCCATCTAGGCTTATGCAGGGAATGAGCAGATGAGGTGCAAAATAAGGAAAAGGCTCTGGCACAGTCTCTCTTCCTGGGTCACAATACAAGACAGGGAGCCATTTCAGTTTCATAGAAAATGGGTGAGGTGCATAATGGCACATATGGAACTTTGGGGCTGTGGGTTGTTGTTTTTCCAGATGGAAAGGCTTTTGAGCCTGCATTTGGTTCCCAGGCCTCAACTTGCAATTCCAAGCCTCTTAGAAGTTTATAGTTATTCATTTCAAACATTCATATTCCAAGCTTCAAATAACATTCTCCAAGATGTTTGGCTTAAAATTAAACACAATTACAAAGAAAACCACAATTATAAAATAGCCGCAGCAATTAAAATCAACAGCCACACACAAAAAACCCTTTAAAGACCTGGGAAAACACAAGAAACCTTCCCCCTGGCACAAAAAAAAAAACTAATGGGTTAGGCACCAGGAAAGCCCCTCTGGAGTTCCATAAATGCATGCAAAGATAGGCAGATCAATACAACTAGCATCTTATACTACATTCAGAGACAAAAGCGGAGTCAAGAGAAATAAAAAGAGGGGGGGCGTTAGAAAGCCAGGCCACTTCCCAACCTACAAAAAGGGGTTTCCCCAAGAAGCCATACCCCAGCCCCTTCCCTGAACTCTCACTTTTAGTGATAGCTGCCGTCAACGTGGTCTTGCCATGGTCCACATGTCCAATGGTCCCAACATTGACGTGTGGTTTGTCCCGTACGTATGTTTTCTTTGCTTCAACTGCAAATCTTCGCACTAAGAATGTTTGCTCACAAGAGGCTATGGAGGGCAGGGATCGCTGCAAGAAAACAAGCAGTCACATTAAAAGCCTGCCAGCATCTTTACCCAATGGACCTGTGGCAACATAGTTGCGCAGAGCATTGCCTTGTACCTGAATCACCCACCACCCAAGTAGTTTTTTCTTACCGTGGCAAGAATGCCCTGCAGGTGACGAGACAGGCAACCATGCAGGCCTGCAAAGCACAAACAAAATTGTCACCCAACATCAACAACAAAAATTTAACCACCAATTTGTAACAATGTTTAAAAAGGTAAAGGTTTCCCCTCGACCGAATGGTCTAGTTGTGACCGACTGTAGGGGGCAGTGCTCATCTCCATTTCTAAGCCAAAGAGCCGGCGTTTGTCCTGAGGACAAGCTTCCATGGCCATGTGGCTGGCGTGACTATACGCCAAGGCACACAGAACGCCGTTACCTTCCCACTGAAGTGGTACCTATTTATCTACTCACAGTAACATGCTTTTGAACTGCTAGATTGGCAGGAGCTGGGACAAGCAACGGGAGCTCACTCCATTGCGTGGTCTCGAGCTGCCAACCTTTCGGTCAACAAGTTCAGCAGCAGTGGTTTACTTTCATAAAACCTTGACACACTCTGATTTCTTTTTGCCCTCCATACTATCTCCTCTTGTGTCAATATTACAGGAAATATACTTTGTGTTTTCCATGCATGCTTAGTGGCTTTGAAATATAACCAGCATTTGGTTTCATGGTTGGTGGAGGGTGTAGAACAACAACTTGACATTAGGACCTTATTGATGTTACAGACATGCCTATTGTAGCATACCTTGGATGATTCAGCAGTACATATACTAATCACCTTCCCACCCCATGAACAGCTTTCATGCACACCTCAAAATCTAAATAGAGTTTAGATGCATTCCAGGGCTGAAAGACACAGGCTGAGGGTACACCACTCTCATCCAGTACATAACTGATAGCAGAGCTCAATGCAGATGAAAGACTCCTTTTTACAAACTGCAACTCAAAGCATGCAAACCATTAAGCCCAGGAGAGAAGGCAGTGGGAGGGCGTGAGGAGAGGGAGAGAAACAACAGATCTCTCTAACACAGGGCTTCTTAATTTGAGATCCATAGGCTTCAGGGGGCCTGTGAAGTGGGTGCAGAAAAAAAAACACCCACTATTCATTCAAGTGCATGTTTCCAGTGGGAGTCTACAGTTTTTATTTGAGTCTCAAGGGGGGTCCACGATCCCCCCAAAAGTTAAGAACCACTACGCTTAAGGCCCAATCCTAACCTGGAGTTAGGCCAGCAAAATTTGGCTGGCATAAGGGCCAACATAAAGCACGTTTGGACCACTCTCGGAGTAAGGGAGGATGGAGCACGTCTGTGTGGTGGCCTGTCGGAGTCAGGAGTGGTCCAAACATACTCTACGGGAGTCCTTGTGCCGGCCAAACTCTAACTCCAGGTTGGAACTGCACCCTTAAGTGCTCTAAGCAAAACCCGGCAGACCCTTTGGCCCCGCCCACACTACCGTAACCCACCGGATACTCAGACCCTGACACGTGCGCGAAACGCAGCCCTGCAAGGGTATAAGGGTCAGAATCACACAGAAGTGCCCATAGAGATGAATTCGTAAAAGGTCGCCGCCACCCACTAAGAAGAGTATCGAAGAGATGCCAAGGCTGGCCCGCTGGTCTCAGTCCCAGGCTCCCACCCCACACCAGGTATTTAGGGATCGTTTGGGTTTGTTTGGCTTCCAAGCTCTACCACGACGCGCCTCGCCTCCCCCTCCGTTAAGCAGAGACCGTAATATATGTAATAGCAGAACCGAGATGCGAAAGGTCACAAGGCTCCTGCCTCTGGACCTCCAGCCGGGTCCAGCCAGGGCCGGCCGTGGGAGGGAATAACCGGTGGCTTCCCTTCTTCTCCCTCTCATAGCCCCCGCTCAGACCTCCCCCTGGTCCCTCCCTTTAACGGACCAAAAACACCATATAGCCGTCCTCGCGCCACCAGCAGCGCGCGGCTCGCCATCTTAGCTCTCCCCGGAAGTGACATCACTCCCCGCGAGTGGAATAGCCGCATAGAGCGGGTTGGGGGAAGAGAGGCACGTTCACAAATCTTGACTTCCGGTAAACACCAACGTCTCCATCGCTCATCATGGACGCAAGCGACGCCGCTCTATCCCTTCTGCCAACCGGTGGCCGTCCCTTAACATTTCATTTCATAGAGAAGAATTGAAGCCGAGGGCGGGCTTAGCGGCCATGTTTGTAAGTACAAAACATTGCTCATTTCAAGCATTTCCAATGGGTTTTCTGGTACTGTTTAGAGCTGAATCGTTTACTCCTGAAATAAAAACTTACGAAAATAACAACGTGTGATCGTGGAGAAACATCTCTGGTAACCATATTATGAGTTAATATGCAATTCCAAGGTTTAATTCCGCGTAATTATATTACTGAACACACCGGACGAAATGCCGCTTGCTGTCTATTTGAACTCGGATTGCACTGCTTTGACAGGCTTATTTTTTGAAATCTACACAACCAAAAATAAAGTGTGAACGGGAAGGAAAGAAAAAAAGGGGAGGGTGGGCAAAAATCAGATAAATATGTAGGAAAATTACATTAAAATCTCTCAATGTATAACACAAGCAGTTGTCAATATGAGAGGAATTCTTTTTCACTTCTAGGCTTCATTTTTTATGAGGTAGTATTTTATTTTTATTTTTTTCCCTCATATCTACTTCAGTTTGTGAAAGGCTGCATACTTTATGAGGTAGTATTTTTCAGTATCAATTAATCACTATGATTTTAAGTACCTGTGGAAAGTAATCCCATTTTTCGTACCGCGATTCGCACACCCGTATGCAGAACACGCAGGCATGCTTAAAGACGTTGAAATTAACTTTTACACACGCGCCGTGCGAGCTAGAGCCCCTTTCGCGGCGCTGAGTTGAGTCAGCCATATTGGTCAGTACAGGGCTTCAAGAATTTGCCTTCTGCGGCCCTGCGAGGAATCTTTTATGGGCCGGCCATGCGTGGAATTTTAAAATGGGAGAGCAACTGAAGAATTAGGCCCGTCTTTTCTAGAATGAACGTGGTGCTCTAGCATTTTTCTAGCTCTGTAATTACCCGTCCTTCTCCAGCCGTTTTCGACCCTGGAAAATATTCAGCTGGTTGGTTGGTTGGTTGGTTGCATGGAGGTATTATAAGAAACAGGAGGCGGCATGATGTCATTTTCTTGAAGCCATGGATCAACTAATATGGCTGACTCAGATCATTGCCGCCAAGGAAGAGGATTGCCGCGAATTCACGAATAAAAATCTCCCTGCACGCGTGTAAAAGTTAATCTCAACCCTTTTAATCATGCCTGCGTGTTCTGCATATGGGTGTGTGAATCGCTGTACGAAAAATGGGATTTAATTTCCACAGATTCATGTATTCACATTACATCAGTTCAATAAAACTACAATTCTGTGAAACAGTGAGTGCATTATTTTTGAAGCTGTGTAATTTCTTGTTGTTCTGACACCCACTGTTAATGGTCTAGAAGGTAAAAAAAAATTTTCCCCCTCCTTTTTTCCCCCTTCCCGTTTACACGTTTTTTCCCACCTTCCATTTTCTACTGTAATATTTTTGAAATTCTGAACATTAACAGAATTTGTTTTATGGGGAGGGGATGAGTGTAGAAGTTTAAAAAAATACTCTTAGTAGTCTAGAAGTAAAAAAGAATTACTCTCATATTGACAACTACTTGTGTTATGAAGAGATTTTAATGTAATTTTCCTATATATTTATCTAATTTTTGCCCACCCTCCCCTTTTTTTTCTTTCCTTCCCGTTCACACTTTATTTCTGCTTGTGTAGATTTCAATAAAGTCTGTCAAAATAGTGCAATCTGAGTTAAAATAGACAGCATTTCGTCCGGTATGTTCAGTAATATAAGTATGAGGAATTTCACCTTGTAATTGCATATTAACTCATAATAAGGTTACCAATAATGTTTCTACACGGTCACACGTTTTTATTTTCGTAAGTTTTTATTTCAGGAGTAAACTATTCAGTCCTAAACAGTACGAGCAAAGCAATCTGAAATGCTTGGAATAAGGATTGTTTTGAGTCAACTAACATGGCTGCTAAGCCCGCCCCCTGGCTTCATTTGGCTCCTATTAATTCTGAAGGCATGTCCTCTCCTGTTATCTAACCTTCTTGGTTGGTTGAGCCTGATAGAATGCAGTTCTTCTAAAAGGGGCGGGATCCAGATTGGCTGATAGACTAGCAGCGTCTAGACTAGCACACACGAGCAGCTTCTGGGCCTGGCTCAGTTTCCATTTAATGCTACAGCAGAGCAGTGAGAAAAGAGAACATATCTTCCCTTACTAGAGGAGGCCTCTGTCACTGCCCCCCCCCACCAGAGGATGCAGTGCATGCCCCATTGGCACAGCTGTATCAGCATCTTGTGTCTTTAAGGTGCCACAAGAGCCTCGCTGCATCTTCCACTTCAAAATCATCAGGTTGTCCCCATAGAGATGCCATGGGATACAGCAAAACTATGCTGCAGCAATAGAGAATAATGAAAAAGGGCAACTTTCCATTTTTACTAAACGTTCCAGACTCTGACATTCCAACCTTTTTTCGAGCTGTACAGAAAAATGCCCCAAAACTAGGGTTCTCCTGGGATGCTGGGAGTGGGGGGGGGAATCTTAGGGAAAAAAGCAGCTGAAGCTATGAGTGTCTTCTCAACCAATGAAGCTCTGAACACAACTGCAATTCCACCCATTCACCCCACCCCCACAGTATACACATCAGAAGGAAATGCAGACAGGACAAAAAAAATTTTTAAAAAAAATCGCCTTTATTGTACTCTGGAGGCTCCAGTGTCAGTCAGGATGAAGGAGGAAATGGGATTCCAGCCACCCTACCTCCAGAGTTTCTGCACTCCTACCCCACTGCAGAGGGGCCTAGAAAGGCTCTGGAGGACAGAGATGACCTCTTTGGTACTTGGAAGGTCATAGTTTCCCTGAGGTTCCCGTAGTGCCAGGGAGCAGAGGAAGGGCAGGGCCCCAGCGCCCCAGCCTCAGTCTAAGGCTTTGCACCATCCTGGATGCTACAGGCTTCTCCCCGAGGGGAAACATCAGACTGTATCTGTAGTACAGGAAGGAGGGAGACAAGAAAGGCCAGTGTGTTTCTCTCAAAACGTACTGGTGCATGACATCATCAAAACAGATGCACCCACATCTGGAAAGCGAGTACCGTACGTTAGCCTCAATTAGCCACAGTTATGTAAAGGTGTCCAAGTAAAACCCATCCAAGGGCTCCCCATCCTTCTGATTCTTACCAAACTAAGTTGCAAGCACCACACTCCAGTAGGATGCCTGCTCACTGCAGTCAACACGAGCACTTGCCCATCTAACTTCTGCTTACTATTGAAACGAGTAGGAGGTGTGCCTCTCAATTCAGCAAAGGTTACAGGACCTCACTTCTAGACAAAGTTGGGAGCAAAGTTTGGCTGGCACAAGGGCCACCGTAAAGCGTGTTTGGACCACTCTCTGAGTCAGGAGGGATGGCGCATGGCTGTGTGCTGGCCTCTTTTGATTCCGACAGTGGTCCAAACATACTTTACGGTGTCCCTTGTGCCGGCCAAACTTTGCTAGCCTAACTATGCCGGCCTAACTCCAGGTTAGGATTGTACCCTCAGGCAGGCAGCAAAACCAAATGTTGTACTGAACATAGGAAGTTGCCAAACACCAAGTCAGACCATTGGTTTATCTAGCTCAGTATTGAAAAGAAAAGAGACTCGTGCATCCCTGAGTTCTCTATTTACCTTCTCTTGCCCTTGCTGCAATCTCTCCATCTCGCTCCGGATGCTGTTCAGGGAGGCTGGGGAGTGAGAGGGAGAAGAGATTCGGACCAGGACAGCATGAAGCATGGAAATACAGGTGCAAACTCCGTGCCAAAAAACAACTTACCTTGCAAGAGCTCTTCCAGCCAGAAGCAGCAGAGGTACGGTGAGGGACATTGGAGAGAAGAAAGAGTGGACATTAGTTATGCACCCAGTGCTGAAAAGATACGTCAACCTCCCGGGTTCGGTTCCTGGCATTACACTTCTCACTGCCTAGCCTGAGTTTCTGTGCCCAGAGCACGTCAATTCCAGGAGTCCATTCCGCTCTCTCATATAACCCCCGCATCTAGGGGCAGCCTCTCCCCCTGCCCACCTCTTTCCTCCTGCTCTCGTTCCAGCGCGCCCTGCAGTCCTGACCGAGAGGCCATCTCTTCGTCCAGCCGTTCTCGCAGCGACACAATCTCGATGCGCAGGCGCTCGGCCTGGTGCTCAGCGGCCCGGGACTGCGAGGCCGCCTCCTGTCTCAGACGGCGCACCAAGGCCTGCAGCTCCTGGGGACACAGGAAGTCAGAGAAAAGCCCCATCCGTACGATCCTGCCGTCCCCCCGTTTATCCCAGCACACGGAAGGGGCAGGCTGGAATTACCGGGACAGTGCCAGGCAGGCTCTTGCCCTCCTCCTCGGTTGGGTCTGGATCCTGGCTGCTGGCCCCGCGCAGGCCCTCGTTCTCCGCGTTGAGGCGCTGCACTTCGTAGCTCAGGCGTTTGTGGGATGCGGCCAGGTCGGCCTGGGAGGCAAGGAAAGGGCGGGGCCTTCGATAGGGCCGGAACGGCAGCATCCTGGCCCCGCCCCCTCCCCGGGCAAGCACGTCTGCCAGCCCCGCCCAGTTCCGCCTCCTCCCCGCCTCCCTCCTCCCAGAACCTCCCCTGCACTAGCCGAGTTCAGCTGGCGCGCAGGAGGCTCCCCATCGGCGCCCTGGACCAGCGTTGTGTCGGCGCTATTTCGAGGGCGGGATTGCCCAAGGGAGTGTTCCAAGGGAGATCCGAGCAGTGCAGGCCGCCCCACCTGGAGAGGGGGCCTGCAGCCCACCTCATCACCGCTCGGCCTTGCCCGAGCCTCGCTCCCGTTTCCCCCTGCTAGGCCATGGCAGACGGCCACTGTCCAAGCCACACTCACCATCTGCTCCTGGGTCTGACGCTGGGTCTCGCTCACCGTGCTTTGGAGGCCCTGGAGGAGGCGCTCGGAGGTCTGGACCTGGGTCAAAAGGACCTGGACCTGCTCAGAGGGAGAAAGAGACACGTGGATATTGGGGGGGGGGCAGGCACAGATCAGGCTTCAGGCCCCAGGACAGTGCCCGACAAACACACCTGCTTGCCACATTCATCGTTGCTGCGTCTCAGGGCCTCCTCCAGGCTGGCCTTTTCCTGGGCGGCCTCCTCCAGAGCCTCGTGCTGCTGCTGCAACTGGGGAAAGATCCTTTGGGGGTGAGAAAGGCCATCGCAACCTTCCCGTTCAAGAACATCCCATCATCCCCTCAATCCCAACATCACAGAGGATCCCTCCGGCCCCCATAGCAATGAACACAACACGAAGCAGACCGAATCTGGCAAAGCAGGCTGCAGCCCTCAAAAGATCGCGGCACAATATCATTGGTTCAAGGGACCACTAGACTGCTCTATTTTAGTAGGCAGAGAAGGTCTGGAGAAAGAGGAGGCTGACCCCAGTAATAAGCAAGCAGAGGAACTCTTGATGTTCCTAAGGAAAGGCTCCCGGCAAGAGGCCAGCATCAGAAAAGAAGTCCCTCTCCGCAGGTTTTTAAGCAATAAACACGTTTATGCCATGAACACATTTACCTAGAAATAAAACTTAGTTCCACTGATTTCGGCTTAACTCATTTTCCAAGTCAACATTTTACAACTGCAGGCCTAATCTGGCTCTTCCCACGAACTGGGACTATGTTAATGCCTGCACATGACGCTGTGGTTTTCTACAAACAGCTGAAAATAATTCCAATAATTAAGACCATACAAGCTGTCCGTGAGCAATGCCAAAATACCTACACGTTCATTCTGTGCTAGTGATCCTGGCACTCTGTAGATCTCTCCCTTCCTTTTCTTTACTCACTACGCTCTGAGCCCAATCCTAACCTGGAGGTAGGCCGGCACAGTTAGACCAGCGAAGTTTGGCTGGCACAAGGGACACCACAAAGTATGTTTGGACCACTCTCAGGGTCAGAGAGACTGGCATACAAATGTGCACGGTCCTCCCTGACTCCGAGAGTGGTCCAAATGTGCTTTACGGTGGCCCTTACGCCAGCCATACTGCTGGCCTACCTGTACCAGCCTACCTCCAGGTTAGGATTGCACTCCCTATCTTCCTGGGACTGCTGTCACATTCTCCTTTTTGGCATCAACCTGTGCATCCCCATCATGCACAGGAGATACTTGGGAATGCCTTCAAGGATCTCAGGGCAGTGCACACAGCCTCTACCCTTTCTTTTATTTGCACAACCACCATGCAGGATCGTTTCAACTGAAAAATAGATGAGAAATAGCCCAGGCTAGGGTCACTCAGGGTACAACCCTAACCAACTTTCCAGCGTTGGGGTAAAGGCAATGCAGTTCTGAGGTTAGAGAACAAACAATCCCTTACCTCCAGGCCTCCGTGATGCCCGCCCCCCCCCACAACTGCAGGATGTAGCACATGCCCCATTGGCACCGCTATGTCAGTGCTGGGAAGTTGGTTAGGATGGTGCCCTCAGTAAACTTTACGGCTAAGTGAGGATTTGAACCTAAGCCTCTAATCACTACCTCACACTGACTGTCATCTAGAGAGGCTAAGTGATGCAATGGTAGGAGGAAACTACTTGGATTGGAGACAGCTGGGTTAAAACCACCATGGGTCTAGGGCTCCCTGGGTGACCTCGACTGGGCAGATCACTCCCTCGGAACTGGACCTGCCTCACCGAGTAGTTGTGCAGATAAGTTCTTGAGCAGGGAAGGAGGGAGAACCCTACACACCACCCTAAGTTCCTTGGAGGAAAGACAGGATGTATTAAGGGAGGAGGACTCCATCAGAATTATCCCACTGGTTGAAACCAGATCTCATCCAGCATTCTGCTTCCAAAGCAGCCAGCCAGGTGTCACAAGGAAGGCGTGAAGGTGACAACCACAGGCATGATTCAGTATCCGCCAGGGTTCCCTTCCGGACCTCACCGCGGATACCTGAAATCATGGATACTGGGGACGCCTTTTTAAAGATAGGGGAACATCAGTGGTTTTGCTGCAACAAAAAGAGATTAGTTTAATGTTCCCCTGTCTTTTTAGTAGGTGTCCCAGTATCCGTGGATAACTGAGACCATGGATACCGAATCAGTGGATACCGGGGCATGCCTTGTATCTTGTTTCATCTCGTCCCATACCTCTGAAATGGTTTTGCCCCTTCTTGGCGGACAGAGGGAGGGAGCAAAGGTAGTCTTTTGCCCCTGGACATGGGCCGTGTCCCTCCCCGTCTCCCCCACCATCCGTTGTCCTGCCCACGCATACCTGGCTGTGCAGCTGTGCCCACTCTGCATCAGGCACCAGCTGGTGCCCAACTGGGGGCAGGTAGATGGTCTCAGGCACCAGAGTCCCGGTGGAGGAGGCAATGGAGGCCGTCTCGGGGCTCGGGGGACGCCTGCGCCGGACGGGAGGCCCAGGACTTGGTCCCAAGGAGGAGAAAGAGGCAATGGAGACACTGTCGAGGCCCCGGGCAAATTTCTCTGCCACGCCTCCTTCCCCCAAAGCAACCTGGTCCTCTCCAGGCGCATCAGCAGGTGCGGCCTCCGGGTCAGCCAGCAGCGATTCAGACGAGCTGCACAAGGAACGCTGCAGGAAGAGAGCAGGGAGTGAGTAAGAGGCCCTCGGAGGGAGGCTGCCCAGAACAGGCACAGCAAAGGCCCCGGTTGGCATCAGGGGGTGGGCGCCAGCCGAAGACCCACAAGTCCCCGGGGGCCCAACTGGCCAACACCTGACACTCCCCATGCAGCCAACAGCAGCCACTGTTGAATCACTTGCTGGAGCATCTCCTACTGCTGCCGCTGCCAGCACCACCTTCCCCATCCAACCCTGGACACTTCCTCAGAGGCCTCTGCATCATCACCCTGCAAAGTAGCCCATTGGCAGCTGGGGAGGGCGGGGCAAGGGGCCGCTTGGCGCTGAGGAAGGAGTGGACTTCAATCACTCTGCTCCCTTTTACCAACTCATAAGAACATAAGAAGAGCCCCGCTGGATCAGGCCAAGGGCCCTTCTAGTCCAGCTTCCTGTATCTCACAGTGGCCCACCATATGCCTCAGGGAGCACACAAGACAACAAAATGCCTGCATCCTGGTGCCACGCCGTTGTGCCAGGCATGCTGAAGTAGCCTACTTCTACAATAAGGAGGTTGCACCACCCATCATGGCCTGTAGCCTGCGAGGGACTTTTCCTCCAGAAATCTGTCCAGTCCCCTTTTAAAGGGACCTCGGCCAGACGCCATCACCAGGTCAGAGAAGCAGAGAAGAGAAATCTTGGTGGGCATCTTATTTCAGAGCTGCCGAGGCACTGTGGGAGGAGTGTCTCCAACCACTCCTGGGGGTGCATGCATACATACATGCAGGCCCTCGCATCCAGTGATGTCATCCGAGCGCGCCAACTACCGGAATGCTCGGATGATTGACAGCCCTCCGCCCCTATGGCGGAGGGCTGCCACGCCCCCCCAAGCCTCACTGCGCCGGAATCGCTCCATTTTAGAGTGATTCCGGACGCAAGGGAGGGCGGGTAGGCCCAGCAGCAGCTCGCCCGTCCTCTGAGGCAGCGGCGCGGCCCGGGACCTCCGCGGAACTAGCGGAACAGAGTACCGGGCCGTTCCGCCTGAATGACGCCTCTGCTGGCATCCAACTGCTGTGGGGCCGGGGCACAGAGCAGGGCCTGGTCCAAGGGCTTCCAAGACCCTGGTACTGGGCCTGGCTAGGAACAAATCCTATAGGCAGATACAGGCCTGTTGTGTGGTTTGGGTTGGTGTTCCTGGGAGCCTAAAAGTGGACCCAACCAGTTAAGTGCCAGCCCTGCAATTTGGAGGCTAAAGGGGAATAAAGCAGCCAGCTCCCAACTGCCTTTCCATTCATGACTCCTCTCACAGGAGTTTACCAGACTTGGAGCCATCCAATGTTCCCGTTTGTCTTGCCTTCACTTGGATGTCGCTGGCCCAATCACTCCATTTTGTCTTGCCTGCTACTGGGCTGATAACTCACTAGCAGTGGAGAGTAGGAAGGGCAGCATCCAAATGCAAATCTGTGATCCCAGGTTCCGAGTGTCACTTACACCGAGGTCCTATGTCAATTTATTTTGGAATCATCACTACCCTGGGACAGCGAGCGCAATCCTAACCTGGAGTTAGGCTGGCACAGTTAGGCCAGCAAAGTTTGGCTGGCACAAAGGTCATTGTAAAGCTTGTTTGGACCACTCTCGGAGTCAGGGAGGGTGGTGCATATCCGTGTGCTGGCATCTCTGACTCCAAGGGTGGTCCAAACAAACTTTATGGTGTCCCTTGTGCTGGCAAAACTTTGCTGGCCTAATTGTGCCAGCCTAACTCCAGGTTAGGATTGCAGTCATTGTCCTTCTCCCTCTTTCCTCAGCTACTTCCCAACAGCATTCTCCCCCCCCCAGTGGTGGGATTCAGGGGGTTCGCCGAGGTTCTATAGAACCAGTTGTTAAATGGCCAGGCCCCGCCCACTTGCTTACCTCGGCTGGCTTCGGGTTTTTTTTGGCTATGACATCATAGAACCGGTTGTTAATTTATTTGCATCCCACCACTGCTCCCCCACTCCCTTTCCTGCCGGTTTCTGCTCGCCAGAGACCTACTCCTCCTTCCCGCCCATCTCCATCTCACCTGCTCACCCCGCAGCTCCTGAACCAGCCTCTCTGCATGCGCCAACTTCCCCTTCAGTTCGGCAATTTCCTGCTCCATCGGCAACACGATGGCCCGGAGTCGCAGAGTATCCTCCTGTGCCTAGGGGGAGAGAGGGAATACAAGAGTCTTGGCCCCAGTACGAGCCCTATGCCCTCCCACTGAGCCTAGAGGAGTCCTGGTTGCCTATTCTGGCCTCACCTTTTCCATCTGCTTCTCCAGGGAGTCCAAGGGGGTGGCCCTCGGCAGTAGGCGACTCCAGGCATTCTCCCGGCCATCACGCGCCAGAGTTGAGAGGCGCGACTCATAGCTCGAGATGGTGTCTGCAGGAAGGGAACATACAGGAAGGCTTGCAAGGGAGGCTCGGAAGTGAGGTTTCAAGGGCCCTGGGCCTCCCTCCACCCCCGGCACTTGGGCTCCCCCACCTTTCAAGATGGTCTGCAGGGAGGCCACTTCTTCTTGGCACCGCCGCTGGACAGCTTCTACAGCTTCATGCTTGGTGCCTTCGCTCACAGCAGCCACGGCCCGGACAGTTTCTACTTCTGCCAAGGCAGCTGCCAACTGGGCCTGCAGACTGCAGATTGTCTCCTGGGGGTCAGGCTCTCTAGGGCGGTCTGGGCTAGCGGGGATGCCCACCTCCTGCACTCTCTGAGGTTCTTGGGAAGGGAGAAAAACAGGGATGGAGAATCAGAACTCCTGAGCCCAACTCCTGCCTCATCCCAACTGTGACCTCTGACCTCAGATTCCCAGTTCTCATACTTTCACCTTTGACATCATAACCATCACCACCCCCCAGCTGGGATCAAGCACCCTAATCCTGAGCGTGACGTCAGCCACTACCCCGCGCCAGGAACTCCTGGTGCCACTAGAGGGCGTGGTCCTCCGTCGTCCCGCCCCCTTTCCATGCCCGCCACAGAGAGGGGAGGGGGCGCCGCGCGGACCTTCCATCCCGCGGCGCTTCAGCTGCCGTCGCTTCCCGGGAGCCGAGCGGAGCCGGAATCGCACGAGCGGAACCGGAAACAGCCGAAGGAACCCGGGAATGGCCGACGACAAAATGGACGCTGCGGAAAGGTGCGAGTGATGCCGAAAAGAGCCGAAGGGAAGCAGAGCCCGGACGACAAGGAGCGAAAGGGTGCTCGTTTAGCCTTCTGCCTCCCGCAGCAGCGCCTTTAGGGGGAAAGCGCTGGGGCTCAGTCAAGACTGCCTGCAGACGCCGCACTTTCACTTGGAAAAGCTCGGCTCGCGAACAGGGAGCTGCAGGCTGTTGTTCCTCAGTGGAGACGGCGAAGGGGCGCTCTGTCCATGCCCAGAGGCCACCTCGCCTGACTATTTGGTGGCTTATTTATTCAGGAGCAAAATCCTGTCGCCGGAAAGCAAAAACTCGCTTTGGGGCTGGGCCCTGCCTGCAAACAGGCTCTGGGGAAGGGCTTTCCCAGAACTGGACGCAGCAGCCGAGCGAGGCGCGACTGGAGTGAAGCAATTTTGCAATGCCGCAGAGAAGGCGGGGAGGCTCCGCTCCTGGGCTGGGCTGTTGGGCATGCCCGTTCTTCATTGCGACCTCTTAAAACACCGGGTTGCTCGCGCCGCAGATTGGACCGGACCCAGTGGCGTTTCTAGAAGGGGGGCAGAATGCTAGGTTTTGCAGGAGCCTGCGCTCCCGGGTAAATCGGCCCCTCCCCTTCACAGCCATTCGCGGCGTCGCGCTGCAAAACCTAGCATTCTGCGCCCCTTCTAGGAACGCCACTGGCCGGACCCGAGGTGGCCATCAAACGCTCCCACTCCTGTTTCCGTTCTAGTTAACCCCACATCCCCACGAACTTCACCTCCTTTTGTCATTTGTTTCCTGTACAGCGCCTTGCTTACTCAGGGAGGTGATTTGATCGGTGGAGAGATTAAGAAAGGGTGGAACTCTGCAGGGAAGGGAAATCAAGGCAAGTTGTTTTTTAAGGTCAGTGAGTGCAATTTCCAGGCAGTCATCACGAGCCTTTTTCTGGTTTTAACATTATCTTCAAAGCAGTACTTACCACTGCTCCTCAGTCTAAATAGCTTTTAAGAAAAACACGCATTTTCAAACTTTATGCCCTGCCTTTCTTCTATGGTTGGAATTCGAGGCAGCATTCATGGGATTCCTAAGTGGTGTATTGTCCCAGACTGGCGACACCCAGCCCTGGTTGTAACCTTGTGCCATCAAAAATGTTACCTTTCTCATATATTATTTGGGGAAGGGAGGAGGCGGCGGCGTTGATACTTCAAGCCACCCTTTGAATGTGGTTGGCAATTGTGTAATTATGAAAATTAAACACCCACAAAGGAAAACCGGTTTTGTTCCCAGTACTAGCAAAATGGCCATTGGTTCTCAAATCTTTTGCACTGGGACCCACTTTTTAGAATGGCCCGCCGGAAGTGACATCATCATGAAGCAGGAAGTGCTGTCATTGTGATGTAATCTAATGAAACTCTTGGAATGCAAACTGGCATTCTTGGACTGCAGCAATTACACAACCATGAAACATCCGTGACAGACAGCAAGATTAGGACAAAATATTATGTAAAAACACAGAACTACAAACAAACAAAAAACCTCACTTGAAAACTGTTAACATTCACAAGAGTGGTACATAGCAAGAGTGAGGTCTGTAGCTTCCAAGATGGCTGCTCCCAGCTTTCCACAGCCCACCAAATGGGTCCCAGGACTCCCAGCCTACAGTTTAAGAAACACTGCTTTAGTGCTTTGGTCAGGCTGCAGGATGAAATAAGAAGGGAACCATCTATCTGAGCCATTGCTATATTAGGGTGACTTTTTGGGGGGAGCCAAGTTCATCCGTGTTCAGGGAACTTAGAAGGGCATCACTTTTTAGACTATGGGCCCTTTGGGGCAGAGAATCCAATTGAATTGATTGGGTATGCTTTGTAAACCACTTTGTGAATGACTTTTAGTGAAAAGCAGTATATAAATATGATGATGATGAATAGCGCTTCTAGCACTTCATTGGGCATTGGTGTGGGACATCAATTACCACCCTTTTGCTGCTGTAAGAAAAGGAAGAGACAAGACTGGTGAAGAGGGAGGGGCTTTATTGGGATCCTAAAGTTGCTTCAGTGTACTATCCAAAAGCAACATACAGGAAGGCCTCCGGACGCCTGGGTCTAACGCGCTTCTTGGAGTTTATTTTTCTGTTCTTCATCCTACTGCACACCTCCTGCTGCAGACCATCTGGCCCCACTCCTTTCCCCAGCTCAGGCCTAAGGATGGGAGCCTTGGCTACATTTTCCCTCCCTGGCAGCCATCATGTCCAGCTTGGTCCTGATCTGATCCAGGCTGCTCAGCACTCGCTCCAGTTTCAGCATTACTTGGGAATCGGAGTGCGAGGAGGGGCAGCTGTCAGGGGTCGTGGTGGGCTTCGGAGCAGTGACTCCTAGAGGACACAAAGCAAAGTTTCCCATCAGTGCGATTCACTGGAAATTCCCGCCCCCCCCTCGCAGTGCCAAATGTGCAAAATAAGAAAGTAACAGGCAGGGATGTGGCTAATGAAAGTGTAGCCCAGTGCAGAGACAAAACATTGCCCCGGAAGTGACATCACAAGAGGAATGATGTCACAATTATATTTTCGTTTTCTCAGAGTTTTTGGCCATTAATGTTTGACAGAGTAAAGATATTACCGTATATTCTGGTTTGTTTCATTAAATTCTGCATTTAATTACCTTTCCAACTATCTATAACATGATGGTATTATTCATACATACCAAGGTTTTCACTAGTTTGGCCGCTACTGTCAAGCTTGTTGCCTCCCTAAAGCTTGTTGCCTGGTGCAATTGCACCCCCCTGCACTTCTTTAGCTACGCCCCTGGTAACAGGGCTGAGCCCCTTCTGGAAGCTCTGCACCATAGTCCTCCCATCAGCATCAGACTGGAACATGCAAAAGACCTCCCCCTCTCTGGTGGTGGTTTGCTACCAGATGAAGATTTTCCTGTTCAGACTGGCTACATTGAACATTCCTGCTGTTCATTTCACCCCAATACTGGTGTTATTTTGCACTGTTGTGAGGGGACTCTCTCTGGTATCTAGAGATTTTTTTTTCTGGTGAATAAGATACAATTACAGCGTAAGGGCCCAATCCTAAGCACGTCTACTCAGACGTAAATCATAGTCAATAGGGCTATGTTTGGTCTAAAAGAAAGAATGCTTCTTTATCCTGAATTATTGTTTTTACTCTCTTAACAGTTTAATTCGTCTAGTAAAAGGACTAAAATTTATAGGATTAATTGATTTATTTTCTCGAATCAGATGACAGTGGTGTTTTTTTTTAAAAGGCTACACCTAAAGCTGATCCTGACTCATCAGTGAAGGTGATATATAGTACACAGTCCCCATGTACATAAATTGGTGCTCTTTCCCCCCTGCCCGAGTCTCCAAAGTCTCCTACCGTGACTGGCACAAATCTTCTCTTTCAGCTGTGTCTCAATGCCTCTGAGATCAGTGAAATGTCTCACTTTGATGATGTGCTCTGTGACAGGATGGGAGGCGATGGCATGAAGTTCTCGCTGTGCAGTGGTGCTTAAGAACGCCAGACCAACCTACTCAGGAGATACAAAAGCAATTAAAGGATACAGGACCATCATTGTGCCTTGGAGGGCTAAGTGGATGGGACTAAGGCAGGAGGTGTGGGCTGATGGTTGAGCTGCTGGCACTGCCTGAAGCTAAGTAGGAGAATCTGTGGTCTACTTTTGGATGGGAGACAGAATGCCAGAAAATGACAAGCTGCAGTACCTGTTGTATTGTGGCAGAACGGAGTCACTATGAAGCTGATTAGCCAGTGAATGTTGTGAGAAGGCCAGCCGGCAAAAGAACAGAGTCCAACCTTGAGGACCTGTCCAGGCTGGACTTATGATCATCTGCTAAAGCTCGATGTCACATGGCCAGAGGAGAGAACCACACTGTGAAGGCTACATCTGGGACTGAGGATTCTAGGACAGCTGTGTGCAATGTGTATGCCTCGTGCTGTTTTGGAGGCACTCCTTTGCCCCTGTCTCTGCCACAAGAAGTTGGGATGAGATTAAGATTGAGTGCAATTTTTTTTGTCTAGAACATGTTGCCCCGCCCCTCCAACTTCCACTCTCAAGTGGATGCTTTCAGCTTATCTCTGCACTGGCACAGCATTATGGGAAAGGAAAGGAGGACAACAGGAAGTGGACAGGTTTGTTTAGGGACAGGGAGGAAGTGAGTCCTCACCCCAATGGCAAAGCGTGTTACTCCAGCTCGGTCGGCTTCTCCTACAACCACTGCATACTCCAAGGAGTCCCCAGTTTTCTCCCCATCCGTTACTACTATGAGGAACTTCTTGGCTGTGTTGCGGGCCCCTTTACTGGCAGCAAAACTTTCCCTTCTGAAAGGAGGAGAGAAGGGAGAGGCATAAGGAGGTAGAGCCAGTGATGTCATGCAGGGGGTACGCGGGGGTATGCAAAGTACCGGTTTCTAGGATTACAGTTGGCCCCGCCCATTCACCCACCCACTCGTTGACTCCGCCCCCTGCAACATTTGAATTTCCTGCACGTTTGAGTTGCCTGCACGTTCTCAGAGCCAGGCAGGCAGGCAGGCAGCGAGTGGAGCCTTGCCTTGCCTTGCCACTGAAAAATGAGCTGCTCTGGGGTTTTGGAACTGTTGGGTCACTTTAACATGATGCCAGGCCTCCTTAATGTGTTCTGGGGGTGCTGTGGAATACTGTTGCAACTGTTGGGTCAGTTTAAAATTGTCTGAGGCCTCAAAAAGGGCTTTTTTCATGTCACTTCCTGCCACGACCTTACTTCCGGCTTATGACGTCACTTCCGGTGGGCGGGTCCCGACATGTGCCAATCAAAAGTGAGTACCTGTTGTTAAATCATTTAGATGACACCACTGGGTAGAGCTGTCACCTTTTCTGGGCACAGCTACTGATGCAACAGGCAGGCATTCAAGAGGTGTAGCATTTTCTTTCACCGCTATGTCTCCAGTACAGGAACAGCACCTGTTAAAATTCCTGCCAGAAGAAAAGAAAGAGCAACCCTGGGTGGGAGGGGAGAGAGAAAAGAAAGCCAAGGTACCTACACAGCTTTCCTGATCCCGCTGGCCGTGTGTGTGGTCCCTCCCAGCTGCCTCACCGGGACGAGCAGGCGGCTGGGATCCCGGTTTCTCTGAAAGGTTCGGAAGTCAAAGTGTTCTTCGAAGCGATGGGAATACTGTAGGAGGGAGAACTGGGGAGGGTGGAAAGAGATTAGTGGGGAAGACTGGTCCACCCATGAGGTTGACTGAGGCACATGCCTCAGGGAGCAGACTGGCAAGGAGTGGGGCTTCTGTCATTCTTTCTGCTCTTCCTTGAAAAGGGGGAACAAGATGCAGTTCAGGCAGGCCCCGGTATCTGCTGGGGTTCCGTTCTAGGCCTCCCCATGGATACCTGAAACTGTGGGTACTGGGGATGTCTTTTTAAAGATAGGGGAACCTTCACTGGTTTTGCTGTAACAAGGCAAAAAAAAAGATTTGTTTAAGTTTCCCCAATCTTTTTAATAGGCGTCCCAGTATCCATGGTATCCGTGGATAACTGAACCTGTGGATACTGAATCAGTATACACCAAGACACACCTGTACACTCTCTACCACTTTCCCCTCCTCCACACTTTATCTTCCACTCTCTTCCACTCTTCTCCTCTTCATCTCCTAGATTCTTTTCACAGTTCCATCAGGATTTGTATTTAAATACAATACAATGTTTTGTATACAAATCCAAATACAGGATTTGTATTTAAATACAGTACAATACAGTGTGGGGGGGGGAATTATCTAGCAAAAAACACAAGAAGCTAAGGAGACGAAACTATTTCCCCACCTCTGCAGCTGCCCAGTTCCAAGGGCCAGGATGAATTTTTTTCAGGTGCTAATGGCTACTCAGTTGTCTTATTTCCACTTCATTTTCCAGTTTGGTTACTGCCCTGGTTAAATAAAGGCTAAATAAAGGATATTTTGGTGTCCCCGGTAGACAATCCAATCCAATCCACACCCCTTATTGTGGTGAAAGTGTAATAATACTACTAAGAAATTAAGAGCATTTGACAATTCACTGCTCATCTCACCTCATGACCCAGGAGACCAATCTCAGAGGGATAAATCTTTCTTTCTTTTCTCTCTCTCTCTCTCTCTCTCTCTCTCTCTCTCTCTCTCTCTCTCTC
>JAJKFI010000130.1:1544535-1626053 GCA_029204185.1 Lerista edwardsae | reverse complement strand
CTCTCTCTCTCTCTCTCTCTCTCTCTCTCTCTCTCTCTCTCTCTCTCATTTTTAATATTTTCTTTATAAATTATCAAGCAGTATTTATATTGTTGTTGTTGTTGTTCAGTCGCTAAGTCGTGTCCGACTCTTCGCGACCCCATGGACCACAGCACGCCAGGCCTCCCTGTCCTCCACTAGCTTCCTGAGTTCGCCCAATTTCATATTCATTGCTTCGGTGACACTATCTAACCATCTCATCCTCTGTCGCCCCCTTCTCCTTTTGCCTTCAATCTTTCCCAGCATGAGGGTCTTTTCTAAAGAGTCCTCTCTTCTCATCAGGTGGCCAAAGTATTGGAGCTTCAGCTTCAGCATTTGTCCTTCCAGGGAGCAATCAGGCTTGACTTCCTGGAGAATTGACCGATTGGATCTCTTTGCAGTCCAGGGGACTCTCAAGAGTCTTCTCCAACACCATAATTCAAAAGCATCGATTCTTCGACGCTCTGCCTTTCTTATGGTCCAGCTCTCACAGCCATACATGGCTACTGGGAAAACCATCGCTTTGACTATGCGAACCTTTGTTGGCAGGGTGATGTCTCGGCTTTTGATTAAGCTATCTAGGTTCACCATAGCTTTCTTCCCAAGAAGTAAACGTCTTTTAATTTCATGGCTGCAGTCACCATCTGCGGTGATCTTGGAGCCCAGGAAAATAAAGTCTGTCACTGCTTCCATTTCTTCCCCTCCTATTTGCCAGGAAGTGATGGGAGTGGTTGCCATGATCTTAGTCTTTTTAATGTTGAGCTTCAAACCAATTTTGGCACTTTCCTCTTTCACCCTCATCAAAAGGTTCTTTAGGTCTTCCTCACTTTCTGCCAGTAGAGTGGTATCGTCTGCATATCTGAGGTTGTTGATGTTTCTCCCAGCAATCTTGATTCCAGCTTGTGAGTCATCCAGCCCTGCCTTCCTCATGATGTACTCTGCATATAAGTTAAATAAGCAGGGTGACAATATACAGCCTTGTCGTACTCCTTTCCCAATTTTAAACCAGTCGGTTGTTCCATGTCCAGTTCTAACTGTTGCTTCCTGACCCGCATAAAGGTTTCTCAGAAGGCAGATCAGGTGGTCTGGAACTCCCATCTCTTCAAGAACTTGCCACAGTTTGTTGTGATCCACACAATCAAAGGCTTTAGCATAATCAATGAAGCAGAGGTAGATGTTTTTCTGGAACTCTCTTGCTTTCTCCATGATCCAGCGAAGGTTGGCAATTTGATCTCTAGTTCCTCTGCCTCTTCGGAAACCAGCTTGTACATCTGGTAGTTCTCGATTCACATACTACCGCTTGATAATACCGCTTTTCAACACAAAATTCACAAAGCAAATAATAATAAAGTTAAATGGCTCCATGTCCCAAAAGGGCTCACAATCTAAAAAAAAATGCAGAACACCATCAGCAACAGCCACTAGAAAGACACTGTGCTGGGGTGAAAAGGGACGATTACTCTCCCCCTGCTAAATATAAGAGGAACACCACTTAAAAAGTGCCTCTTGCCCAGTTAGCAGCGGTGCAAAATTAATCTATATAAATTAGATTATAAACTTTTGGCAAGGTCCTGTTCTTTAATAATTCCTTTTCAATATTAGAGTGCAGTACACAGTAAAATAAAACAAGAAAAAGAAACAGCAGCAGCAGTAGTGTCCCCAGCCAATTGTGAGCGGGCCCCACTCTGCCTATTAGAATGCGTACCCTGAGTGCAGGAGTGTTTTCCAGAAAGTTCCATCCCACCTCAAGACCCCTGAGGCCACCCTTGAGAGGCCAGATCACATTCCCTGCCCCTTTCCCCCACTGACCAGCGTGTTCTCAGGAAAACTTTTCATGGCGAGCGCAAGGAACGTCTTCAGTTGTGAGAATTCTGCTGGGCGCATGCTGCTTGAGCCGTCAATCAAGAAGACAACGTCCCTGGCATCATCTGCACACCCTGTTTGGGAAGGAAGCAAACCAGAGCAGTTTATTCAAGGGCAAAAAACGTGTCCTTCCATTCACAAAGCTCCACAGCTCACCAGGATTGAATTGGATCAGGATTCAGTGGAGGGTTGCCAACTTTGTTTTGGGCAGGGGTCTTAACAGCACCATGACAAGTAGAAATCCAGAAGGGACACCTTTTTTTTCTGAGGAAAACATATCTGCTAAACTTCTGCTAGTCCCACAAATGTTAATGGTAGAGAGAACCTTTGCCTGGAAAAAAATACTAGCAGCCTTCATTCAGCCTCAAACCTGGTTTTGGTGTGATAGCTCAGTTCTGGAACATATGAAGTACTGTGATGATAAAGAGGGGTGCTGCTAAGCACATGCCAACTGCCATTTAGCCCCCCCCCCATCTCCCCAGTCTGGATCGGGTCCTCCCATTATTTCTACAGAGGAAAAAAATGTGTAGAATTTCAGTAATGAAACAGGATAATATCTGCGGTAGTTTGGCCCTATTTTACAAAACCTTTTTCTCAGTCTACAATGCTGCCCAATTTATTCTGGGTCTGCCAGCCAATACAGACCTCAACTCATCAGTGACTCTTCAGAGTTCACGTCTATCAAGCATGTCTATTGCAACCATAAGAACTAGAAACTTTCTTCAGAAACAAACAAACAAATGCTGACTTTCCAAGAAAGTTGAATTCTGCGGGCAATCCTGTACCTTTTGGTTTTTCCACAGAATTGCGGTGTACACACTGCACCAACATACAGTCCAATCAGAGACAAGTTCTAGTAGTAATGGAAGTGATGTTTTTTGGCCTCCAAAAGGCTTTCTGAGGACTAGGGAAGCTGAGCACAGATTCCCCAGCTCTCACAAGACCCTCTGGTGGGCCACCTTCCTGCCACTCTGTTTTAAACTCATAGTGTGCAAAGTGGCGATGAGGGGGCATGCATGACCAAGGGTGGGAGGAGGCAATTTTGCTATACCTCCTGCCTGGCGCGCTGGGGCATTTCCCCCCGACCCCTCCTGGGTATGCCACTGAAGGCACAATCAGACATGTCATGTAGCAGGTACACGGGGGTACGCGAGTACCTGTTCCTAGGATTAGGGCTGGCCCTGCCCACTCGTCGACTCCGTCAGTGCTCCGTTCTGCCCCCTGCAACATTTGAATTGCCTGCATGTTTGAGTTGCCTGCACATTCTCAGAGCCAGGCAGGCAGGCAGTGGAGTGAGGGAGACTGATGGCAGCAGCAACGTGAGCAGGTAGGCTGCCTGGGGCTCCCTCCCGAGGAGGCATGGCGGTTCCTGGGGGGGAAATCGGTTGCCCGCGCTGCGGCCCCAGGGAAGGCCCGGGACTCCCGGGCCTTCTCCCGGGCCACCCAACCCCCGGCCCTCCCTTAACAATGAATAGGGAAGAATTGAAGCCAGGGGGCAGGCTTAGTGGCCATGTTGGTAAGTGCAAAACATTGCTCATTCCAAGCATTTCAGATTGCTTTGCGCGTGATGTTTAGGACTTAATAGTTTACTCCTGAAGTAAAAACTCACGAAAATAACGTGTGATCGTGGAGAAACATTACTGGTAACCGTATTATGAGTTAATATGCTATTCCAAGGTTTAATTCCGCGTAATTATATTACTGAACATACCGGACGAAATGCTACTTGCTGTATATTTAAACTCAGATTGCACTGTTTTGACAGACTTATTTTTTGAAATCTACACAAGCAGAAATAAAACGGCCATGCCCCATTAAAAAAATGTCTGTTAATGTTCAGAATTTCGAAAATATTACCGGTTGTTTTATTGAGCCGATGTAATGTGAATACATGAATCTTTCCGCGGAAATTAAATCCCATTTTTCGTTCAGCGATTCGCACACCCGTATGCAGAACACGCAGGCATGCTTAAAGACGTTGAAATTAACTTTTACACGCGCGCCGTGCGAGCGAGAGAGCCCCTCCGGCGGCAATCCTCGTCGTTCGCGGCGCTGATCTGAGTCAGCCATTTTTGTAAGTCGAGGGCTTCAAGAATGGACTTTCAGGGCTTCTCCAGCTATTATAACTCCATGGGGCCACCGCATGGCCTACCGAGGAGGCGTGGCGGTTCCTGGGTTCCGGCTATGACCTCACTTCCGGTGGGCGGGCCCCGACACAAGTGCCAATCAAAAGTGAGTACCTGTTGCTAAATCATTTAGATGCCATTACTGGGCACAATCCTAATCTGGAGTTAGGCCACCAATGTTTGGCAAGCACAAGGACCGCTATAAAGTGCGTTTGGACCACTCTTGGGATCAAGGAGGATGGCACACGTCTGTGTGCTGGCCTCTCTGACTCAGAGAGTGGTCTAAACATACTTTACAGTGTCTCTTGTGCCAGCCAAACTTTGCTGGCCTAATTGTACCAGCCTAATTCCAGATTAGGACTGAGCTCTGAGTCCTACTCAGTTCAGTAAGGTTCCTGCTTGCTCCCAGGTATGTGGGCAGCATGTAGTCTATTTGTCACAATGAAACCTCTCACCCAGCAATCATTCCTTTTCCACAGCCCCCACTTACGCTCTCTTTCCTGGGCTCCCTGGGGAGTCTCTGGGCCAGCCAAGGCATCGGAGAGATCAAAAATGTCTGTCTCGGATTCTGTGAAGGAGGAAAATGGGGTGAACTGATATCAAGACACAACTGTGCAAGGAGAAGAATATAAATGGACTATACCCCACCCCACCAGGGAAAGGGGTGCAAACTTTGCATGCATGACATGCTGCTATGTGTGAAATATGAAGATGATCGTGATAATTTGGAACCCCCAACACTAAAATATAATGCCTGACGTAAGGGGTAAAAGCCAGGAGGTAGTTGATGAAGTAAGTTAGCTGGTGTTCTCAGGTCAAGGTTAGCCCGATAAGGGGGCATGAGAGTTGGGAACCAGAGACAAAGGACAGGGCCCAAAAGTTTCGTTTTAGGCCTCAATTTCTCAAAGGCAGATAACAGTGTAACAAATTGCAGCTGACCATAGCAAGAAAGCTATGTGACAGTGCGCAAGCGTGATGAGCCTAATGATCGTGGGTTAAAGCATGTGCAAAGGAGGGGTGTACATATGAAGGAGGAAGGGAGGGGGGAAGTAAATTATTCTGCATGAGTGCTAGCAGTTGGCTGGGCAATAATCAATGAAGGTACAGTAAGGAATTCCGCCTCAGTAGTATAAATTGTTGCACCCATTTTGTGCAAGGTGTGGTACGCAGCTTGTTCTGTTTTGGTATTTGCTTGCCACCCATATTTGCAAATATGACAATAAACCTTTCTTTTAAACCGTACATTTGGGATCCAGAAATTTATCCTTAACATATGTGATTATGAGCGCAATCCTACCCAGCGCTGGATTGATAAGACCAATCTGCTGCTAAACAGCAAGTGCAGATCTGAGGAGACCGTGTGGCTCGAATTGGGGCCGTGAGGCCTCCTGACGGGCTTGGGATTTGGCCTTAGGGCTGAATGTGGCGCCCGCCCAAGTCCTGCCCTCCTCCCACCAATCCCAGACCCGTCCCAACATGGAGCCTCCCTCGCGCTGCCGGGCTTCAGGGTCCCTCTTGCTAGTCCACCACCTGAGGCGGCTGTTTCACCCTGCCTCTCCTTGCACAGGCCGACCCTGACTTCTGCCACGTTCACTTGAATTGCATACAGCACGCTCACTTCAGTTATTGTGCAAGAGCCTGGAAATTTAGAGCCAAGGTATTGTTTGTTCTTTTCCTTAAAGATCTAGTGGAGAAACGTAATTGTCTGGTTGTATGTTGTTGATATGGTTCAAAGTCCAACTTAGCATCTGGAGTGTGTGAAAGGGCAGGCTTTACACAGCATGGGACCTCTTAGGGTTCATAGCAGAGGTTCATGAAATGATGGTAAAAAGGAGGTTAAAAAAATGAGAAGTATTAAAGAAAAGAATAAGAGGCTGGCTAAGAGACAATTTTTAATTGGCGCTATTATCAATATTTTGTACAGGATATAAAGACTTTAGATGCACTACTCCACGCTTACTTTATATATTCTGAACTTAGTTTTTATTTGTTTCTTTGTTTTATATAATTGTGGATTGGTTTGTTGTTGCAATCCTAAATCAGCGGGCCTGTGCTAAATCCAGTGCAGTTTTGGTGTGCTGGGGAGCCTCCCCGCCACATTCAGCCCAAAGGCCAAATCCCAACGGTGCGTTTGTATCCTTTCCCCAGGGGATGCTCTCAGCCTCCCCTATGGATTCCTCAGACCTGCGCCTGCTGCATAGCAGATGCAGCACCGAGGAAGCCACAGGGCTCAAATTGGGGCCGCGCGGCCTGGGGACTGAGGCTGGGATGCACCCCTTGCCACCCCCTAGCTCTCGCCTCTGCCTGGCGCCATTTGGCCAACTCCGTTGCTAGCGTCAGCCCAATGACACCAGTGCCCACGCATGGGTGCCTGGTATCTAGGGGTGGTCGGAACGTCTGGGTTACCTACCTGCGGGTCCAAGGAAGAGGAGGGTGACCAGGAAGACCCCCAGCAATCCCATGGCTCGTCTCTAAGCCGCTGCCTGTTGATTCCAGCCCTGTCACAGCTCGAGAGCTGCTGTTGGAGCAACAGGGCAAAGGCTGATTCCGAAGGCCAGAAGGACACTGACCAGGGGAAGCCCTCTGATGAGGGTTGAAGCTGCAACCCTCGTTGGGGCCAGTAGCTGCTCTTTGGTGTGCAAATATTTACACCCAAATGCATGGGGGGTTGTGGAGGAGGGATGTTTCTTTTTCTTTTCTCCGATCCGCTCAGCTTCCAAAATGAAGAAAGCGAGTGGACGGAACGCTATAATACAAAAACATGGAGCAACGTGTTTGCTCCTTTTGTTCAGCTTGGGAGGCTGGGTGAATCTCACAGGGGCCTGCCATGCGTCTCTGCCATGCCCTATTCAAGGGCACAGGTGGAATGCATCAAAATCAACATGATTTATGAAAGCACAGCCGGGGGCGTGAACTGCAAACAATCAGCTCAGGGAAGAAACTGAAAACATAAGTTGCTTCCACGCTAGCCACCAAGTCTGGAATGGGCATCATTAGTTCACACCATTTTTATGGAGAATTCAGGAGCTGTTGGTGCTGCATGCCAGTGTTTTCTGTGTTGTCTTCTTGTATTTTGTTTTAATCAGACCTGATGTGTGGTGATTTTGCAGTGATTTTGCTCCATAGGTATGCTCCTGTTAAGTGGGAGGGTTTCTTCTCAAGGGAATAACCTTCAGAGGTAGGGTTTCTTGCAGATCAGGAGTGGAGCCAGCCACCCCTCTCTTGAGAACTGCTTTCATGGCCAATTGGAGCCTGCTTCTGCTCCATCACAGAATGTGGCCATCCTAGGCCAGTGGCCAAACAGTGCCTACCCCAGACCTACAGGCTAAGGCAGTGATGGTGAACCTCTGTCACGCATGTCAAAGCTGACACACTACAACGTTTGGGGTGACACACCAGCATTCACCAATACATGACAAAAACTGAGTTTGTTTTACTCATTCTTCATTTTTGTATGAATTTTGTATTTCTTTATGTAATTCATAGCACCACACATGATTGGATTTATTTTTTGTTTAAAGAGAAATGAATATAAAGAATTGTTTCTCTTTTGTTTGGGAGAGGGGTGACACGCCAACAGAGCTAAGTTAAGCATTTTCCTAGGTTTGGACACACTGAGCCCAAAAGGTTCGCCATCACTGGACTAGGGCTTCCACAGCCATTCAGTCCCATGGAACCTCCAGAGAGAGAAAAGGAGACAGGGAGGCAGAGAGAGGAACATATACCTTCCAGGGAAGAGTTGCAAGGTTGGATGCATCAAAAAACTGGACATGGAGCGGATGGGACAAGTGATGTCATAGGACTTCCCATCCTGAAAAAACAAGGGGAGAAGGAATCTGGTAGCAGGAAAGAGCCCTGCAGTAAGCTTACTGTTGGAGTAGTTACCAGAGTGTCAGAAAAGACTGTTGAGGTGCGGCTGCTGACGTAACCTGAAGTATACAGAACCCTACCAAAAGGTTAAGACCTGCATGCTTGACCGTTCTGCAGGTGCCTTCTGACATAAAGGTGAGGCAGGTAGGGCGACCAAGAAGAGGCTCTTTCCCTAGACACCCCAGAGCAAACTATAGCCTCTTAGGGTGAGAGAGGCAGAGGTTTAGCGTTCTCTCTGATGCCACTGTCTCAGTGTGTGTGTGTGGGAGGGAGGGGCATGCTAGTTGTGATTTACAGAACCAAAAACAAGCACATAAGAACAAAAGAAGAGCCCTACTGGATCAGGCCAAGGGCATAAATGGGGACAGAGTGGCTATACCTTTAACCATTGTATAGCCAAGGGAATAACACTTGTAAAAACTCCATTTGGGTAGGTGCAGCTCATCATGAAAGGGTTTCAAAAGCTGCACCTGTCAAAATTCCCTCTTCTGTACAATGGTTAAAGGTATAGGCACTCTGTCCCAGTTTGTTTCTGGTAACCGTACATCTAGCCCAGCTTCCTGTATCTCACAGTGGCCCACCAGAGGCCTCAGGGAACATGCAAGGCAATCAGATACTTGTATTTCGCTGCCACTCCCATAGAGGTATTATGGCAGGAGGCGGCATGACATCATGTTCTTGAAGCCACCTCGAGTCAACAAATATGGTTGATGCAGATCATTCCCGCCAAGGAGGATTGCCGCGAATTCCCGAATAAAAATCTCCCTGCACGTGTGTAAAAGGTAATATCAACCTCTTTAAGCATGCCTGCGTGTTCTGCATACGGGTGTGAGAATCGCTGAACGAAAAATGGGATTTAATTTCCACGGAAAGATTCATGTATTCACATTACATTGGTTCAATAAAGCTACCGTTAACTGAAACAGTGAGTGCATTATTTTTTGAAGCTGTGAAATTTCTTGTTGTTCCTAGCAATCTTATTCACCATTTTCTGACACCCACTGTTAATGGTCTAGAAGGTAAAAAAAAAAAATTTCCCCCCTCCTTTTCCGCCCCTTCCCGTTCACACTTTATTTTCCCGCCTTCCATTTTCTACTGTAATATTCTCAAAATTCTGAACATTAACAGAATTTGTTTTTGGGGGGGGGGGTGAGTGTAGAAGTTTAAAAAAAAACTCTTAATAGTCTAGAAGTAAAAAAGAATTCCTCTCATATTGACAACTACTTGTGTCATGAAGAGATTTTAATGAAATTTTCCTACTGTAATACTTATGAAATTCTGAACATTAACAGACTTTTTTTTATGGGGCATGACCGTTTTATTTTTGGTTGTGTAGATTTCAAAAAATAAGTCTGTCAAAACAGTGCAATCCGAGTTTAAATAGACAGCAAGTAGCATTTCGTCCGGTATGTTCAGTAATATAATTATGCGGAATTTAACCTTGTAATTGCATATTAAATCATAATACGGTTACCAATAATGTTTCTACACGATCACATGTTTTTATTTTCGTAAGTTTTTATTTTTATTCAGTCCTAAACAGTACGAGCAAAGCAATCTGAAATGCTTGGAATGAGCAGTGTTTTGAGTCACCTAACATGGCTGCTAAGCCCGCCCCCTGGCTTCATTTGGCTCCTATTAATTTTAAAGGCAGGGCGTCTCCTGTCATCTAAGCTTCTTGGCCACTCCCGTGCATCTGGCATTCTAAAGTAGCCTATTACCCTTGCACCGCCCCCAAGGAAGACACCAGACTGAGGGTGGGGGTTAACTTTATTAAACACAAGTGTGAATCATGAAACCTACTGAACACCCATCCGTCCCTCCCTCTCCAGTCTGGGGTAGGCAAAAAAAATTGCCATCCATGGCCAATTCGGATGACAGAAAAGGATTCCTACTCGGCCCTCTTGATGTAAAAGGTAAAGGCAGAGGCAGATCTAAGGGGGGGGCAAATCTGTAAGTTTTGCAAGAAGCCTTACTTTGCAGTGGAAAACACTCCTCTTCTGCACCGTTTTAGCCAATCCTCACAGGGAACAGCAACATCTTGGCGTTGCTTACTGGCTACAGCAGCAAGGGAGAAGAGGGATTTACATGACAGGGTAAGGCTTCTTGCAAAACTTACAGATTTGCCCCCCCCCCTTAGATCCGCCTCTGGGTAAAGGTAAAGGTTTCCCCACGATCAAATGGTCTAGACGTGACCGACTGTAGGCGGCGGTGCTCATCTCCGTTTCAAAGCCTGTAGAGCCGGCGTTTTGTCCAAGGACAAGCTTCCGTGGTCATGTGGCCGGCATGACTCTACGCCGTAGTGCACGGAACACCGTTCCCTTCCAACCGAAGTGGTCCCTATTTATCTACTTGCATTTAGGTGCTTTCAAACTGCTAGGTTGGCAGGAGCTGCTAGGTTGGCAGGGACAAGCAATGGGAGCTCACTCTGTCACGCAGTCTTGAACTCCCAACCTTGCGGTTGGAAAGCCCAGCAGCAGCAGATTAACTCACTGCGCTACCACGTCCCGTCCCATCATGATGAGCGACCAGCTAATCTCAGACTGGACATACCTGTCATAGTTTGCAACCTGTGATGGAGTTTTCCTCCATAAATCTGTCCAACCCCCTTTTCAAGGTATCTCATCCCAATCACATGCTTAAAATAGCATCTAGTTTGATTTTTTTATTTGTTAGGGTGTTCCAAGGTTAAAGCACAGCTTCTGTTGTTTTATTGCTTTACTATTCTTACCCAGTTTATTGTTTTAGTATCTTATCCATGGCTTTTTTATTATTTTACTGGTTCCTGCTGCCGCTTTTGATTGGGGTTTGGACCCAGTTTTGTTTTTGGTTTGCTATGCTTTTATCATTTATGGCATGATTTTTTTAAAATATGGATTTCCCCAGACTTCAGAGGGCCAGTATTTAAAAATGTCAATAAAGTAGCTCTTGTTCATTTGTGCTGGAGCCCGCCAAGATTTGCCTCATTATTTACTGCATTGCCCTTTATCTTTAGATCCACGGGAGAGGTTCATTATGAGCTTGATAAGGGGAATATCCAACGCCAATTAATGTATTGAGTTAAATTATACCTTTACACATCTAAACTAGTGACATGGTGTAGCCAGATTTGTGATGGCTCTTCAGAAATTGAGGAAAATCTTTGTCAAGATAAATTTGGTGAATGGTAAAGAGGTAATCTGATGCAACTCAGAGCGCAAGCCTAACCTGGAGTTAGGCCGGCGCAGTTAGGCCAGCAAAGTTTGGCTGGCACAAGGGCCACCTTAACCGTAAAGCTCATTTGGACCACTCTGAGAGTCAGGGAGGATGGTGCACTTCTGTGTGCTGGCCTCTCTGACTCCGAGAGTAGTCCAAACATACTTTACAGTGCCCCTTGTGCTGGCCAAACTTTGCTGGCCTAACTGTGCCTGCCTAACTCCAGGTTAGGACTGTGTCCTCAGTTTTTTTCTTATCAGAGCATCATGCCTTGGCAAGAATCAGGCTTCAATCAGTTTATTTATTTATTTATTTATTTATTTATTTATTTATTTTCTATCCCTCCTTTCTGCCCCATGGGCACCCAAGGCAGCCTACAACATTAAAAATACAATAAAACACAAAGTTTAACAATTAAAAACAATGTTAAAAATATTTTAAACAGTTAAAATTTAGAATTTAAAACAGCAAGCCCTGTGGATCCAATATATAGAAAAGAATATACAATGATTTACTGATATAATGCCTTTCTCATAGACTTAAGTCTCATAGTTTCAAGGCTGCTTACACAGGCAGGCTGACTATAAACTCCATTTTTTTTTAATGGGGTTTTTACAAATGTTATTCAATGAGAGAAACTCATAGAACTCTCCATTCAAGGTGGAAACTCAAGATGTTTCCCTTCATAGTGTGATCATCATCCTGGCTGCACAGCTCTTGCACTTTCCAAGCTTCTAATCTACAGGAAGCTGCGAACCACGCCTCGGGCTGGTTCTCAGGATGTTATTCATTTCTTGCCAGCTGACTCCTCCACACTCCTAGCTCTTGCCAGCAGCTTCCAGTCACCCATTCAAGGTGAGATCTGAGCTGATCCTGTTTAGCTTTTTCAGGCAAGACGATAGCTCAACTTCCAGACCACACCGCTCCTGCCCCAGTTGAGGCCTTGGAAGAACTGGCTTACCATCCAAGTGGACAGAAGCAGATATGCCAACCCCCGGCCCTCCCTTAACAATGAATAGGGAAGAATTGAAGCTAGGGGGCGGGTTTAGCGGCCATGTTGATAAGTGCAAAACATTGCTCATTCCAAGCATTTCAGATTGCTTTGCGCGTGATGTTTAGGACTGAATACTCCTGAAGTAAAAACTCACGAAAATAACAACGTGTGATCGTGGAGAAACATTATTGGTAACCTTATTATGAGTTAATATGCAATTCCAAGGTTTAATTCCGCGTAATTATATTACTGAACATACCGGATGAAATGCTGTCTATTTAAACTCAGATTGCACTGTTTTGACAGACTTATTTTTTGAAATCTACACAAGCAGAAATAAAACGGCCATGCCCCATTAAAAAAATGTCTGTTAATGTTCAGAATTTCGAAAATATTACCGGTTGTTTTATTGAGCCGATGTAATGTGAATACATGAATCTTTCCGCGGAAATTAAATCCCATTTTTCGTTCAGTGATTCGCACACCCATATGCAGAACACACAGGCATGCTTAAAGACGTTGAAATTAACTTTTACACGTGCGCCGTGTGAGCGAGAGAGCCCCTCCGGCGGCAATCCTCGTCGTTCGCGGCGCTGATCTGAGTCAGCCATATTGTTCAGTCGAGGCTTCAAGAATGTGACGTCATGGCTTCTCCAGTCATTCAACCTTCTTGAGATATGCTGTCCAAAGTAGGCAGGGTTCAAGCTCCAAGTTAGCAATCAGTGCATACAAAGGTCAGGCTCTAGTGCATACTTAAAACCTAGCAGGGGTGAAGTCTTGAGGCTGGGGCTTTCAGTCAACTGACTCGTCATTGGGGTCAACTGACTGAGTACTTGGGCAGACAGAAGCTTAGGTGGTGTCCTCAAAGCTCAAGTCTCAGCCTGCCAGACTTGCCACAGAAACATCTGCTAAGGCAACCCACCAAAGCCCCAGTTTGTGAGAGACACACCCAGTTCCTCACATACCAACAGCACATTTAATAAACATCATCAGTAGAGATGGGAGGGCAGCTCTTAAACATGCTTGTGGACCACTAGCTTTGGTGGGCTTATTTCCAAGTCTTGCTTGAGCGCTTGGCATTGGACAGGTGGCGTTGAATGTACAGCAGCTTGTGACTCACTCCAGTGAGGTTTCTTACCCAACAATTAAAAACCCAGCCTGCTTTTCTTGCCTCCCCTTCCATTTAATACTCACCCATCTTTCCCTCCTATGAAGGAAGTGCTGTCGTTCCTTTGGGCCCCTATGCAGGCTCTTGCTGCCTGTTTAGGGTTCTCAACTCTCACTGAAGTTATTCCTGGAAGTAATGTGATGTTGGAAAATCTTGGAGGACCGTTTTCATGAGTTACCACATGGAGTGGGATCAGTGGTGTCATCTAAATGATTTAAGAACAGGTACTCACTTTTGATTGGCACATGTCGGGACCCGCCCACCGGAAGTGACGTCATAAGCCGGAAGTGATGTCATGGCAGGAAGGGACATGAAAAAAGCCCTTTTTGAGGCCTCAGGCAATTTTAAACTGACCCAACAGTTGCAACAGTATTCCACAGCACCTCCAGAACACGTTAAGGAGGCCTGGCATCATGTTAAAGTGACCCAACAGTTCCAAAACCCCAGAGCAGCTCATTTTTCAGTGGCAAGGCAAGGCAAGTCTCCACTTGCTGCCTGCCTGCCTGCCTGGCTCTGAGAACGTGCAGGCAACTCAAACGTGCAGGAAATTCAAACGTTGCAGGGGGCGGAGTCAATGAGTGGGCGGGCGAATGGGCAGGGCCAACCATAATCCTAGAAACTGGTACTCGCGTACCCCCGCGTACCCCCTGCATGACATCACTGAGTGGGATGCAGATTCCGGGAAACTCTAGGCTAGTCCTGGAGGGCTGATAATTAGGGTTCCTGCTAAACTGTGCATCCATACAGCCACACAGCTCAACAGTTTTTACAAATCCATTAGCCTCTAATAGTCTGTATGTTCCCCCATTTCCTGCAGAGGAGCCCCCAAAATGACCTCTGATCTTGGTCTGGCAGGTTCTTTTCCTGGTAAAACTCTGGTACAGCAATGATAGAAATTATCATTAGGTAGGAAGAAATTAACCAAGTGGAGCTCCCCACCAAGTGCATCTCTGTGCTAGCAAAAGTATCACCTGCTGAATACCTGTTGGCCTTCGCAGCAGCTTCAACACAAAGGATTTCCCTAAAAATAAACACAGCAACGAGTTACAACCTGCTCCAAATGTTCTCGGCAGATCGAACAAGACGTATCGTAAGACGTAATGTCTTGGTTGGAACTTGTAATCACAGAGGGTAGCTCCCCTCCCCCTACTTCGCAAACCACTACTTTTAGGGGTGAGTTTTGGGTAGGCATGGACGAGGAATGCCCTTGCTCCCCCCTCCGCCCCACACATTCTGTTTGTGGTGGCGCCTGTTAAATCTGACCTGTCAGCAAAGGAAAATAAGTAATAATTACCAGGTCTGAGGACCAAGACTATATAACAGTAGAGTTTCCTCTCCTTCCCCCAAATAGCCATGTCCAGTTACCAGTGGGGCTTCCTCACCACCATGAGACTCTCTGCATTTCTGACACCTGTGATTGTTCTCCTCCAGGAAGTTCTGTCTCCAACCGTGGCCCAAGAAAGGACCCTGCGCTTCGTCACACTGGTACATGGAATGATGGGCTGATGTCAGGAGCTCCTAGGAGGCTGGGTTTTCTGGGACAGAAGGGTCGAGGTCTTCACAGGAACTAGGACTAGGTTTCCTTAGGGGGTTTTTTTCAGAGAGGTTTGGAGTCATAGAAACAGGGACTTTATTTCATAGAAAGAGGACTCCTGGATATTTGGGGCAATGCGTTGACCTTCAGCTGGTGAGTAGCATACACCATTACGAGGTACTGGGCAGATGTAAGCGTCTTTTAGAGCAGTGGTCTTCGACCTTTTTCGTGCCGCGACCCCAGTAATTAAATATGAGACTGGAAACCCATTGCCAATCCCACCCCTCCCCTCCTGGGACCTGATCTGCCCCCATTGCTGCCCACCCCCCTGTCCCCGCCTGTCCCATTTTCATGAACGTCTTGCGTCTTCACAACAACCCTCTTAATTTGCAGCATGAGGAAAGTTGGCTCTAGAAGCTGCAGGGCAAGACAGCAAGAAGAGGTGGGCAGGATTAGCTTAAGAACTTGGTTGTGATAAGGCAGTGCCATGACTGGATTGGATCCAAGCCCTCTCTTGCACAGGCTTTGAAGGTTTGCCACGACCCCCAAAATTAGGCTTAGTGACCCCAGTGGGGTCCCAACCCATAGGCTGAAGAACACTGCTTTAGAGCAGCCATTTCCAATCACTGTGCCGCAAACGGTCCCCAGGTGTGCCACGGAAATTTGGGAGACATTGATTAGTAGGGCCATTGGGGAAGTGAGCCCACCCCCCTTTCTGGCAGTACAGTGTGCCTAGACCATGTTAGTGCCTTGCCAGTGTGCCGTGAGATGAAAAAGGTTGAAAACCACTGCTTTAGAGGGACCCAGGGTGTTTCTGAGTACTCTGCACACGTACAAATTACAGTTATATCCAATCCCCACTTAATTTTGACGGAATGTTAATTAGACTAAGAGCTTGCCCAATTGCAAGGATTTCAATGTGCACGATAGTACAGTATTAATAATTGTGCTACTACCCTATTCCTCATCGGTTTGAACGAAAATATCTTGCATGGAAACTTCCAGAAGATGTACAGGCTTGGATTTTGTCATGCATCACAACTACAGCAGTACTATTTTAAAGGGATGGTTTGGAAAAATAAGCTTTATGTATAGTGTGAAATGTTTATAATGGCCCGTCTATGAGACATGTTTCAGATTTAAAGGGGAACAATTAAAATCTATCTTCTTTTAAAGGAATCATTTTTATCATAATGCAAATTAAGATATATATAGACAATTTATATATACCGTGTATAGACAGATACCTTATTTATCATGACAGTTGGAATAATGACACCATTTAAATGTACAGTATATGCATTTTTTTAGAGTTGTAACTATTAATCAATTAATATTGATTAATATCAATATTAATTGATTAATTGGTAGACTAATTGGTTAGATTAATTGGTAGACTAATCTATTCACCTGGAAAGCTTTTAATTAACTAAAAAGACAATCTCCATTAATCAAGCAATGCAGTTTTAAAAAATGTTATTTATTTTAATATACATGTATGTACTTACAAAAAAATGCATAGGGCAGCCACCATCTTAGAAGAGGTCTTCTGCCTTGACTCTAACCTGGAAGGGAATGCCTCTTCTATCTGCTGTAACACATATTTTTAAAAAAAGAAAATATGCTCTTTTCCTCAACATGATCATTTTAGTTAAACATGCAGATTTTATGGATTGTTTGATTAAGCTATTGAAATGAATTAACTAAGATTTTTTTCCTTCGTATTTTTGTTTTGTAGTAACTTTGACAAAGGGCAGTAAACTTAACATGTGTTGGGAAACCCTCAAAAAAAAGTCAATGTTCTATGGCAACCATGGTTGTTTTCTTCCTTGTCCCCTCTCCCTGATAAATTGATGCAGTTCTCTTATTTCTTGTTTGTTTGTACTCTGATCCGCATTTATTCAAGAGAAGAGGAAAAAAGAGAAAATAAGACAAAAACGGGTGCCTCTGCGTTTTGCACCCTGTGGCCAATAACAGCTGGGGGAAGGCTAATTTGGATCAAGGCAATGGCATAAGCAGACGGGTTGCTCCCAATCACAATTCGGATCTAAATTGCCCCCTTCCCAGCTGTTTTTAAAGACAAATATTATATCGGGATTTCCAATTGTGGGGCTCCTGTGCAGTTTGCAGTGCAGTGATAGAGGAAAGGGAAAGAGAAGATTGCTCTAGATCAGGGGTCTCCAAACTATGACCCGGGGGACAAATCTAGCCCACCACAAGATTTTATCTGGCCTGCTGCAATATTTGACATTTTAACTAAACTTTTCTCAGTTTAAGCATAGCATTGTTTCTTTGTGACTGTCACATTTCTTTTTTGTTCTGAATCTTATTATGCTGATTACAAAGAAGATCCACGTAAAACTTATTTATTCATCTAAATTTCATTAATTTACTCATTTATAAAACCGATTTTTTCTGGCTCGTGGATATACAATTTGGCCTTCGTACTGAAATGTTTGGAGACCCCTGCTCTAGATCAGCAATTTTCAACCCCTGTGCCACTGCACGTTCGTGTGCCACGAATGTGGGGGGTCATTTATTAGTGGGGCGATTGGGGGGATGGGAACCTCCCGCTGGCTGTGCAGTGTGCCTTGTCAATTGTCAAAAAAACTGATGGTGTGCCTTGACAATGTTAGAGCCTTGTCAGTGTGCTGTGAGATGAAAAGGATTGAAAATCATTGCTCTGTTGAGATAGCAGTGGAGACGTGAAACTTAAATTATAGTGGGTGTGAATTTGCAGCCCAGAGTTAAAGGTTGTTGGGTGTGTTTTTTTGAAGTCTAGATGATAGCTGAAAATTGCTGACCAGGTGGTTTGGAGTTGAGAGAAAAAGTCTCTCAGCCATTATTTCCTCTCCAGGTGTTAACTAGTCAGTCGGTCTGTTTGGCAGATGCTCTATAACTCTTTTTTCTTTTGCAGGTGTATCGCCATGGCGACCGGTCCCCTCTGGGCACCTACCCCACAGATCCCCACAAAGCAGCAGCCTGGCCACAAGGCTTCCAGCAGCTCACTGGGGTAGGGCTGACAGGAGGGGGTGGGCAACGTGGTGGCTGAAAATCTGTACTTCATCCCATGGGTGAGGTGGATAGTTGTTTTCCTGTGGGCTGGAGCAATGGGGCAGATGTCTTATTCTGGGGGTTGGACTTAATCTTTAATGGCTGTTTCTGACCTCCTCATTTCTCCCCTCTTGCACTGCAGGTAGGTATCTTACAACAGAAGGCTCTGGGACGTTTCCTCCGGGAAAAATACGATGGATTTTTGAGTGCCTCCTACAAACCCCAGGAGGTAAATAGAGCTCCTTTAGTGCTGATCCTTTCTCATATAACTCTGTGTGATGCCACTTCTCTTACTTACTTCAAATGCCTCCTCAAAATCCACCTTTTCTGTGATGCCCTTGGAGCAATTCTTTAGTCTCTATCTCTCACTGTAACTAAGCTGACACACGCATGACTGAAATAGCTGCACACAGTGTTCTTTCCATGTACACCTGCCTCAATTTCTCTCCTTTTCTTCTGTTGGCTTCCTTGTATAGTATACACCAGCATTTCTCAAATGGTGGGTTGGGGCCCACTAGGTGGGTCATGAGCTAATTTCAGGTGGGTTGCGGAGCACTTAGGGCATCCATCACTGAAAGATGGGACACTGGAAAGGGGAAGGGCTATGTGGTTATTTTGCTTATGTCAAGGTTGTAAATAGGTTGTAAATGTTTTTTTCCTTTCTGATTCACTTTGCTATTGAAAATGGCTGAGAAATAACTCAACTTATTGCTGCAATCTTACAGTGACGTCACTTCCGTCTATGACGTCACTTCCGGTGGGTCCCGGACGGGATTGCCATTCTGGTGGGTCCCAGTGCTAAAACGTTTGAGGACCACTGGTATAGATTGTGAGCCCCTTGTGCAAAGCCATGGCATCTTGTTCCGTATAAAGTACCATGCAATAGAAATACAGTACTGCTTTTAATAATAACTACCTATCAGTCCACTGAGCCAAACCCTTTCTGTATTGATGATTCCATCTACCTCCCTTGTTCAGTCTCTGAAAGAGTGTGTAAAAGAAAGTAAAATATTAGTGAGAAAAGATGAAGGATCACAAGTGACCTTTTTTGCTGCAGCAGGGCTAGGCCCTTCCTTTAGAATGAATGGGAACGCATTGACTCCTTAGCGGCCATGACAGTATGTCCAAAACATTGCTCATTCCAAGCATTTCCAATGGGTTTTCGCATGATGTTTAGGGCTGAATCGTTTACTCCTGAAGTAAAAACTTACCAAAATAACAATGTGTGATCGTGGAGAAACATCAGTGGTAACCATATTATGAGTTAATATGCAATTCCAAGGTTTAATTCCGCGTAATTATATTACATTAAAATCTCTTCATAACACAAGTAGTTGTCAATAGGAGAGTAATTCTTTTTTACTTCTAGGCTATTAAGAGTATTTTTTTAAACTTCTACACTCACCCCCCCCCCCATAAAATTAACTTTCACACGCGCGCCGAGCGAGCAAGAGAGCCCTTCCGGCGGCAAACCTCGTCGTTCGCGGCAATGATTCAGTCAGCCATTTTAGTAAATCTACGGCTTCAAGTCTGTGACGTCATGGCCTATCCAGCTATCCAACATCCTTGTGCTGCAGTGCTATTTTGATTCCTCTCCTAAAATGGCTGCTGCTTCCAAGTGGCATTGGCTACTTAGGTCTGACCAGGGCTGGCTCCAGGAGCAGTGAGGCCCAATGCAGGGCATTCTTGCAGGGGGCCCCATCCCCCCTGCAGAGGCCCCCCACTCACCAAGAAAAGCGCTTGTGGTGCCATATGTGGCACCTGGAAATAGTTGGTGGTAACATGATGATGTCATCGCCAACTGCTTCCAGGAGGCCCATTTTGGGCTATTTGGAGGCAGGGGCAGGTGGGAGGGCCCAGAGTAAAGCAACTCTGCTCACCCCACTGACTTACAGCCCATAGAGATGCTGGCTGCTGCAGCAGGCAATATGATTGCTGTGTTGGTGTGGGGGCCCCCAAAGCGTGGCACCCAATGTGATGACATTGATCACATTGGCTTAAGGCCGGCCCTGAGTGCCGACTGAAGGCCTCAAATATAGGTTCCCCAGGAGATGTTGGACCACAGCCCCAGACCTCAAGCCTTCCATTACTCTATTGCTGACATACAGTGACATATTACATATCTGCTTCAGATATACATTCGCAGCACTGATTACGATCGTACCATAATGAGTGCCCAAGCCAACCTGATGGGACTCTATCCAAATTCAGAACCTGGAATTGGCTGGAGACCAGTCCCTGTCCACTCAGTGCCTACTAAGTATGACAAGGTAAGTGGAAACTAGTAATCCTGGTCTCTTTGGGAGGGAAACAGTGATCAGCTGACAGGTCTGTTTGTCATCTATGAATGACGTGTAACATTTTGCATGGTGTCATGTTCCTGACATGACATTTCAGGGCTAGTGCTCTGTACATTAAAAGCTTCCTGGTTTTAGTGCTTCCTGTTAAATGTTCTTTCTTAAAAGCCCCTTTATGTCAGTTCCTGTTCTTATGAGATCAGGAGGCTTTGATCATTGAAGTCTTTTAAAAGTGTCTATTTTTGATAGTAGAATTGTTCTGTTTCACTATAACAGAAGGAAACAAAAAACACAACAAAGAAACCAATAATTAAAAACCCCTCCCTAAGAGAACAGGAGCTGACATAAAGATTCACTTAGATTAGGCTGTTAATAACATAGACTATTCAAGAAGCAACTAACAGAGTATTCATGAGAGTAATCTTCTAGTCATGCTCAAATAAGAATCAATCAATCAATCAATCAATCAATCAATCAAAGAGTATTTATATACTGCTTTTCAACACAAGTTCACAAAGCGGTTTACAGGCAAATAATAATAAAGTTCAATGGCTCCCTGTCCCAAAAAGGCTCACAATCTTAAAAAATAATAATGCAAGAATAACACCAGCAATAGCCACTAGAAAAGACACTGTGCTGGGGTGAAGAGGGACAGTTACTCTCCCCCTGCTAAATGTAAGAGGGACACCACTAAGAAAAGTGCCTCTTGCCCAGAGTAGCAGGGGTAAAAGTAGCAGAATCTACCATCAGAAATCTTTTAATTAACAATGCACAAGAACTTTTGCTAAATGGAACCAACTTCTTAGTAAACTTTATGGAAGAATTTTGGCCATAGAGGACTGCTGTTGCTGGATAAAATAATACTATTTTAAGTGTATTAGCCATAGGTTTAATTCCACTTCCAACTAATTGACCAACTTATTATCATTGGCCTTAGTATGGGAATACTAAGGTCTTCTCACTTCAAGACCAATATTCTGCCTCAGTGTTAGTTGTGGTTTAGCAACTGAATTGGCTTGAGAACAGGAGTGTGGAAGAATGAGCTGGGACTCCTGAGTTTGCTGATATGTAGTGGTTTCCCTAGTGGTTTCGGTTTGGCAGGGGCAAGAAATCTGTTTGCTCCAACTGTCTGAATCTGTCTGTTTTTTCCTATTGCACCACATAGTTGCTGAAGCCTCCAACCCGGACTTGCCTACAATACCAGCAATTGATGGAAGAGACTATTAATTTGCCAAGCTATCAGGCTAAAATGAAAGGCTGGAAGGTACCAGAGAAGTTGCGTTAGGTACAGGAGGAAAAAGAAAAGGTTCTAAAAGTTCTGCTCCTCAGCCAATTCTTAGTAACATAGAGCAGGAGGGAAACACATAGCTTATCAGCCCAGCTCTCTGCCAGGGAGCGGGGCATTGCTCACTCATCATATCAGGCCTATCTACACTCCGAGCCTGTAGTGCTTTTATACCAAATGAACTGTCACGGCTTTCACTGTGGAATCTTGGGAATTGTAGTTTGGATAACAATCTGAACAGGCGGCCTAGCCCAGTGATGGCGAACCTTTTGGCCTTGGCGTGTCAAAACTTTGGAAAATGCTTTACTCGAGTCTGCTGGTGTGTCAACCCCTGCTCCCAAACAGAAGAGAAAATTCTTTATTGTCATTTATTTAAAGAAGAAATACAGTCCAATCATGTGTCCAATCCTTCCCTTCCTTTATGTATTACATAAAGAAACTTTAAATAATTACAAAAAATGAAAAATGAGTTGAATAAACTTAGTTTTTGTCAGGTGTTGGTGAACGCTGGTGTGTCACCCCAGACGTTGTGGTGTGTCACCTTTGACACGCGTGTCATAGGTTCGCCATCACTGGCCTAGCCCTTTCACTAAGAACTACAGTTTCCATGATACACAGAGCAGGGCTTTTCACGTTTTTTCTTTTTAAAGTACCATCTTTGCATGCACCACTTATCTCCAAGTACTATTGCCACAGAAGTAGCTGCTGTGTGCAGAAGTGAGCAACTTGCCCCACGTTTGTCTCTGCAGAAAGGAAGAAGCTTCTCTGGTTGCTGCTGCCTCTGATTCCTCACCCGCCCTGCACCTTTCTTGCCCAAGCCACAACTCTTTTGAAGGGTCAGGCCAAGCACAGCCACACCTTGCTACCAGTGCCACACTTCCTGTAGGGATGAGCCAGGTACCACATTGTCATGTGGTTCGTGGGGCTGATGCTACCAGTGGTACTACAATTATTGATTAAAAGGTACTGCCCTACCGAGAAAGAATGACTATTAAAATCAGTTTGGCACTTTCATAACAGGCCTCAACCAAGTATTTATTCAGCAATCCCTTAAAAGCTTCTGGTGATGAAGATTCAGGGCGCAATCCTAACCTGGAGTTAGGCCAGCAAAGTTTGGCCAGCAAAAGGGACACCGTAAAGTATGTTTGGACCACTCTCGGAGTCAGAGAGGCCAGCACACAGATGTGCACCATCCTCCCTGACTCGGAGAGTGGTCTAAATGCGCTTTAGTGGTCTAAATGTGGCCCTGGTGCCAGCAAAACATGGCTGGCCTAACTATGCCGGCCTAACTCCAGGTCAGGATTGCACCCTCAGCTGCATCCCGAGGCAGCTCATTCCAATGCTCTGCCATTCCAGACAATTATCTTCTCCTGAACTTTCAGCCAAAACATTTGGGCTGTAGTTTGAACATATGTCTTTATAGTAGGAATGGAGGGCCATTTCCACCCTCTGCATAAAGCAACTTCTTTCTTATTCAAAGACTTTTCACAAGCCCTGCCAGGCTCAATTCTGCCATTTTATGAGTATAATATGTTTGCTGCCGAAAAGCCATTTCTCTCTTCCAGTCCAGGACGTGGGATGAGGAGAAAGAGCAATGAGGGCAAACTGACAGGTGGAGAGGAGTACTTCCTGGCAATCTACTGCCTGAGGCAAACATTTCAGTTGGCCTCATGGGTGACCCAGTCCTAGGGCTTGCCACCACAACTGTAATGTCTCTAATCAGCTTCTCATGTAGGGCTGTCGAATTGTGAGGTAATTCAAAAACAAGTTCTGACCCTCCCTGGGGCCAGAGACTGGAATGGGCCCTTATGCATGATCCTGCAGTCCCATAAGAGATGCCACTAAGAGGGTGCAGTGTGTACACACACACACACACACACACCCCTAAATGCAGTGGTGTCATTCAAATGATTTAGGAACAGGAACTCACTTTTGATTGGCACTTGTCGGGAACCGGGAACCAGCCACGGAGCCCGTTAGGATCCGGAACGCCCGTTCTGGTCCGTTCCCCCTGAATGACATCACTGCCTAAATGCCCACTCCTATGCATTAGGTGGGAGCTCCTATCAGGCAAATGTGCAGAGGCTTAGCCTTAGTCTTTTCCAGGCTGAACAAATGCCGTGCGCCTCACCTTCCCCTCCCTCACAGGGCTTCATATCAGAGATGGCAAACCACACAGGGCTAACCTTTGAGCAGCTGACCCTGCGGAGTCTTTGGAAGGTACATGACTCCCTCTTTTGCCAGGTAAGGGTACTGCTACTTCTTCCGTCACAACCCCCTTCAATGATGGTCCACTTGCAGTGGTGCTGCCTTCTTGTTTCCTTTGTAGAAAATGCATAATCTGACTTTGCCCAGCTGGGCCACACCAGAGGTCCTGAGCACGCTTGCGGAGATGGAAGTGTTTAACATCGAGGCCCACGTGGGTATGCATGCTGGCCAGGAGAAGGCCCGATTCAGCGGAGGTAAATTTCAATTTTTAATCGGGCTCTACTCATAGTTCATGGCAACAAAGGATCAAACCAATAGCACTACGCTGCACAACAGAAATGCAATGTTCACATTTCAATGTGTGTAGACTGATGGCAGGAGCAAATATGGTTTACAAGCAGGAGAGCCACTGTGATACACAGACTTGCATGTCATCGTTAGACTGGGTTCATATGCCCACTCAAATATAAAGCTTGCTGGGGGATCTTGGACCAATAACCTACCTCAAAGGCTTGTTGATAACAACAGTTCTGGACCAATTTTGTATTGCATTTGATAAAAATCATTAAATAGAGACGCTCTATAGCAGTGGTTCTCAAACCTTTTAGCACCAGAACTCACTTTTGAGAATGACAATCAGTCTAGGACCCACCCTGTTACACCCTCCCAACCATGTTCACTGTAACCAAATCTTCTTAGAGAGTGCAATAAGCCTGGCACTAGTGAAAGCTATTTTAGCACAATTGTTAAGAACCTGAGCAAGACCTGAGCACAATCTCCTGGTACCTGAAGGGGTACACCAGATGCTTCCCCCTTTACCTGGTGGTGCTCTAGGCCAGTGGTCTTCAACCTTTTCTATTCCCATAAGTTTCCGCAACCCCACAATAGAGGCTTCACGACCCCATTGGGGTCCTGACACCAACTTTGAAGAATTCTGACCCACAGGCTGACTCCTGAAGCCCCAGTACCTAGTGATGGAGGGTAGACACCATCATAAAAGACATGTGTGAATGTGGAGAACAAACCATCACACATATGCTACAGTGCACATGGTGCCCCTCTATATGTGCAATGGAAGATTGTGTTGGCAAGAGAGAACGCTATTGAAGTGGCCCAATATTGGGCGAATAATATCTAGTTTTAACCTTGTATTTTATTATATTTTAGAATATTTTGATGCATGTATAAAATTGTATTAATGTAGATGCTTCCGATATGAATAAAGAAAGTGGGAAGACAGGCCCAATTTTGGATCAGGGCCCCTGGTGACCCGGCCCCAGCACTGCCCCTTTTCCTTTTTTGGTTGCAGCAAATGTCAGTCAAGGGATGCTGCTATGTCTATTCATATTGTGCAAACCTAACCTGGAGTTAGGCCAGCACAGTTTGGCTGACACAAGGGCCAACATAAAGCATGTTTGGACCACTCTGAGTCAGTGAGGATGGCCCACATCTGTGTGCTGGCCTCTCTGACTCTGAGAGTGGTCCAATCATGCTTTATGGTGTCCCTTGTACTGGCCAAATTTTGCTGCCCTAATTGTGCCAGCTTAACTCCAGGTTAAGATTGCGCTCTGTGTCTCTGCTGCTTGATGTCTTCCTCTTGCAAGAGCTCTTTAGTATGCTAGAGATTAAACCTCGGCATTCAGGGGGTTGATGTTGAACTAAAATCCCAGCTCTCATCCATTTCTTTCAAGTCGGCAGCTGTGCTTGGTGATGCAGCACACAGAACTCACTGCATTCCCCTCTCCTCTGCTCTGCTGCATTGCCAAATTTGTGCCCATCCAGAGGTCTGTTAAGAATTTACATCTCGCATCATTCCCTGAATCTGCATATTCACTCTCGCTGTGTCTGTCTCTGTCTGTCTGTCTGCAGGAGTTCTACTGGGTGCTATCTTGAGCAACTTCTCCAAGGTGGTGTGCAGAGATCTGCCTCTAAAGATGATGATGTATTCTGCAGTAAGTCCTCTTCTCCCAGTTTAGAATTTTAAAGGGCAGCCTAAGAAGCGTGTCTAGGGATCGCGCCTGACAGTTTATCCACAATTCTGATTGCTCCCCTGCAAGGAGTAATGGGAATGGTAGGGTGCCAACAAGAACCCTCAAAGTCTTTTGACCACACACTCAAAGCAAGGAGAGAAACAAGGTAAGGGAAACATGTCTCTCCCATCCCCCAGTCAGCCTATGAACTAGAAAGACATGCACAAATGCAGAGCAGGATTAAACCCTCAAAATGACAAGTAAACCTAATTGGGGGGGGAGGGAGGGGGGGAAAGAGTTTACTTGTATATGGTTTTACATACTTTAGATACTTATTTCTGCTCATCCAACACAGCACGACAGCACCTTAATTGCTCTGCAAGGAGCCTTGGGCATCTACAATGGTCACCCACCACCCTATGCTGCCTGTCATGGATTCGAGTTTTACCAAGAAAGCAATAAGTACGTCTAAACGCGGGGATTTCTTTTGATGGGGATTGCATCTTGCTCTGTAACCATCCTTCCACCACACAGAAAGGAGAGCTGGGCAGGCAAAGTCAAGGGGATTCTTGGCTGCACAACATGGGTACGGGAAAGCAATTCAGCATCCAAATCATTTTTATAAGCAAAATTTCCAGCCCTCAAAGCCATGAGAGTCGGCTTAAGAGTGTGTATATCAAGTGCCTGGAATTATTCCATTCCCAGAGGAGGTTCCGGATTTCCTGCATAGCTCTCAGTGCCTTCCTATAACAGAATTGTGTTTTTTTAAAAAGCCCATCTCTTGGCTTGGCTGCTTTTAGCCTCCTAGCCTCCTCTTATCAGCCTGTGTTTGCCTACTTTAACAGGCCAGGCAATGCACCAATTTGAGCCACTCCATCTCTGCCAGCTACCAGCATCCCTGCAGCACAGTCTGCCCCAGAGTGACTTGTCAGCAAATCCAGTGGCTGACGCATTAGCACAGAAGCTAGCATCATTAGGGGGAGATCGGGCAGTATCGGGCAGGTTTTGAGGAATTGTGCAGGAAGGAAAGCATCAGAAATAAAGGCAAGGCTAAAGTTGTTCCTTATGTGAAAGACGCTAGAGCAGCCTGAATAAGGAACATGTAATCTTTTTACATGTACCTCTTTACCCTAAAATACTTGTGATTGGATAATTGTACCTAAAGGCTTGTGAATTCTCTTCATTCCCATGTTTTTTTACACAATACTTAAATGCTGAGCTAAATATGAATAGGGCATTATACCTGAACACAAGTTGTGGGATGCTCCAGATAATCCACTTCGAAGACAATCCTGTGCAAGACAGCACAACAAAGCAGCCCCGCTGCTTCAGTTTGCACTCAAGTCACCCCCTAGCATACTGCCTTGACACCAGTATTCCAGAGAGGAACCTCTGAGTGCAGAGGTGTGCAGGTGTCCTGCAGGTGTAGAGTGCAGGTGTCCTGCACTCTAAAGTAGTTTTGAGTCACACCAGACAAACGTTTCATGCATTTTCAACCACTGCTAGGGTGGGTGATTAAGCCCAGAAAAACACCGCCAACCAAGCTCTCCTCTCAATTCCAGTTCATTCAGTGTGGTCATGTTCTACCGGAATGAAAGCAGACGGCAGCCCTACACTCTAGTCCTGCCTGGCTGCCCCACACCTTGCCCCCTACCACTGTTCATTCATCTCACCAAGTCAGTTATCCCACAGGATTGGCATGCAGAGTGTCAAACCCCACAGGAAGGCACAGGTAAGGAGAGCTCCCCCCACCCCACCTTCACTCCCACAACCACTAAGAGCTCAGCTTACATGCTGCTTCTCCATTCTGTTTGCAGGACACACCGTAACAGCACTGGCTGTGACTGTTGGCCTGCTAAGCACAGCATTAATTGGAACTGGCATCTTGTACTGGAGCAAAAGATGAAATGGGCCTAAAGCAACATCAAGCTTGCATGCTGGAATAAAGATCTGGGAAGAAAATTTAGTGTGATGGTTGGATCAAGGGATGGGAGAAAGGATGAGGTGCAAAAGCTCCTAGGGGAAAGCTCAATGCTGAGTCTGCACCAGTATGCCACAAAGGCTTATTTAGCAGCCAGCAATTGTTAGAAAAGGGGATGACCACAGGGCTGCAACTACTAGAGCACAATCATGTTAGTTTGCAGGGCACCCATGTACGTGCAGCTCACCCAGTCACCTATACAACCATATGTGCAAGCTCCCCAAAGGTAGAGTTCTAGCTACATTTTAGTCATGTATTGTACTGGGTTCCATCATAGGCCAGGGGTCTCCAAACTACAAGCCAGGGGCCAATAATGTTCTCTGTCCCACAGCAACTTTTTTTGCCAGAGCATTTGCTGATGTCTGTGACATTTTTATTCATTATACATCATTGCTTAGTTTAAGCATGCCTTTTTTCTTTGTAATGATGATTCAGAAGAGAAATTACGAAGATTCAAGCAAAACATTTGTTTGTAAATCTTTTTTTTCTTGCCCTGTAAAAGTGTGTAAAATATACAACGTAGCCCTCGTACTGAAAGCTTTGGAGACTCCTGTCAAAGGCCATGATGACACAACACTGATCTTGCCTAAATTACTGAGCAGAGTCTACAACTAAGGGCCCAATCTAGAGCCCTCCAGCACGAGTGATATAAGCATACCACTGGTGTCACACAGGCTGCCATAAAGCACCTCCAACACCAGTGGTAAGGCATAACCCCTGGTGCAAGGACAACGCTAGCATACACACCCAAGGGACCATCGCTCTCCTGTAATGCAGCCTTTCTGGGCTGGGTGGGAGAGTGTTCTGGGGCAGGGGGTGGAGCAGTGACAACTCTCCCCATGTTCCCAACCTTTGTCTAAGGATCACCGCAGATGGTGACTGCAGCCATGAAATTAAAAGATGTTTACTTCTGGGAGGAAAGCTATGGCGAACCTAGACAACTTAATAAAAAGCCGAGACATCACCCTCCCAACAAAGGTTTGCATAGTCAAAGCGATGGTTTTCCCAGTAGCAATGTATGGCTGTGAGAGCTGGACCATAAGAAAGGCAGAGCGCCGAAGAATAGATGCTTTTGAATTATGGTGTTGGAGAAGACTCTTAAAAGTCCCCTGGACTGCAAGGAGATCCAGTCGGTCAATCCTCCAGGAAGTCAAGCCTGATTGCTCCCTGGAAGGACAAATCCTGAAGCTGAAGCTCAAGTACTTTGGCCACCTCATGAGAAGAGAGGACTCCTTAGAAAGGACCCTCATGCTGGGAAAGATGGAAGGCAAAAGGAGAAGGGGGCGGCAGAGGATGAGATGGTTAGATAGTGTCACCGAAGCAATGAACATGAAATTGGGCGAACTTCGGAAGCTAGTGGAGGACAGGGAGGCCTGGCGTGCTGTGGTCCACGGGGTCGCACGACTTGGTGACTGAACAACACACTGGTTAAATAGCTGGCGCAGAAGTGGCACTCACCCACCCTGTGGCCTTACTGCAGGGAAAGTGGATGAATGTCTCCTTTCCCCATGGAGCCTCCCACGCAGTGGTGTTATTCAGGGGGTTCTCCCAGGTTCTATAGAACCGGTTGTTAAACGGCCGGGCCCTGCCCACTTGCTTACCTCAGCTGGCTTTGGGGTTTTTTTTGCTCCGGCTATGATGTCATAGAACTGGTTGTTAATTTATTTGAATACCACCACTGCTCCCACGCCTGCCTGGCATGCCATAGGATGGAGCAGTACTTGGTTAGCTACCACCGCATTCCCAGGCAGCTCTGGATTGGGCTGTTAGTTGTCCAAGTAATGCCTTGACCAAGAGTCAACTACTTTTAGGAATGCTATGCAAATCCCCAACATGCCCCTTTTTGGTACCCAGCATTCCTACACAGAGGGCTGTGGACTCCTTATACTAGCATAGTATATATGCTAGTATATATGCTAGTATATATATTTTTGCTCTGGCAAAAAGGTTACCCTTCTTTTGTGACAGAAATGGTCTTAAAAGTGTGGGCAGAATCCAGTAAGGCTTTAAAGCAATTTACAGTTTGAGTTTCCTGCCAGCCAGAGATTTATAAGAACCCAAGTCCCCCAGACCAAGTTGAACTCCATCACTAGACCTCATGACTATACTCTGATCTGGACTCTTATGAATGCTTTACCTAAAATGTCCAAATTCAAAGTAGAAAAATTAAGGACTAGGGAACTATTCACAGGTTACCTTCCACCTGTTTTATTTACAAATCATCAATACTGTACAGAACACAACCAGCTTTGTGTGCAAACCAACCACGTTCTTTTGAGTTTGAAGTAGGCAGGGCTTGCTAACACAGAAGTCAAGAGATTTGTGGCAGTCCATGAAAACTTCTGAAATATTGTGTGTTCTCCTGCAGGGACTATACCATCCGCTTGGTTATCTTCCATCTCAATAAAATAAGCTTGGTTGAGGCTAAATAGGGAAATACACAATATTGATTAAACTTGCATACCTTCAGCCAAAACAATATGCCTTGTCAAAGCTCTTTGCAGCTATCTGCTGTTACCCTATATTTTCCAAACAAGCCACTGGGAAGAAAATGCTTACAGGCATCCCCTCCCCATCCATTATTTTTGTTTTTCATTAGTAACGATTTAAGAATGGGTATTTCCTGCTTAACCAAGGAACATTCTTGCTTAGCTGAAGAATGCGACATGCAGGCAATCAGCCTGCATACTACACTAACCAAACATTATCATGACGCAGAACAGTTAATGTTTTGTTGGTCTCAACCCTTTACCATGCAGGCTGTCTGGCTGCCTGCACATTGCATTCTTCAGTTAAGCAAGACGGTTCCTTGGTTAAGCAAGAAACACCTGTGCTTCAATCACTTCCACCGGAAAACAAAAGTAATGGGTGCAGGGGAGCACACATGGGGGTTGCTATTTATATAAGGTTCCCCGCATCAATGTTTTTTGTATTGGGGGGATGCAGAAAGGAAGCCCATAGGGTAACACTTCTCAACTGGTTGCAATCAACCTTTCTGGCTACCAACTACGCATCCTTCCATCTGTCTCTCCTCCCCTAATCTAGCATTATACCTGGGAGCCACCAGACACAGGAACAGGTTGCAATTTTCTACTCAATGTGAACACCAAGTGCCAGAGCACCAGTACCAAGCCACCTGTTGAGAAAATAAACCCAATTAGCAAGGCAAGCAGTTCCTCCCATTCTGCTACACATTAAGGATACGTAGATATTGCTTTGTCAACAAAAGGTAGTTCACATAGCAAAATACTGCAAATCAGTACGTTATTCCCTGTCCCCAAAGGGCATAGGATCTAAAAGCCACTGAACAAAGATACCATGCTGGGGTGAAAAGGTACAGTTTATGCACAAGCCAGGACTGACAACACCACAGCACCATCACAACTCCCTTAATCCGACATGCACAATCTTCACTTAGTATGAATACATTTGACCTAACCACTGTTGTGTGGCTCCTGCATCTTTGGGGAAGGCTGCAGAAATCTGGAAGGCATTGCTATGTGAAGAAATTCACCACCATTTCAAGTGCACTTGGCACAGCATCTCTCTCTCTCTCCCCCCATGTATACTCTGGTTTCCATGGTTCTATCTCCCCCTTCCACACTCAAGGGTGTATGCCCAAACAAGCCCCTGCAGATCCATCCCCCTCAGTCTCCTGGGGTGTCAAGTCCCCAGGAGGCACTGAATCATCATGGTGATCGGAGCCCAGTGCTGACATCATTGGGAGGCTGCTCTTCTCGCCCCTTCAGAACTTCACTAACTTGCTGCTTGCAGACATCCCATCCAGTTTTACCTTCCTGCTTATGGCTCATTAAAATGAAAGCCAGCCTGCCTTTCTCACCTTAATCCAGCAGAGGATGCCTCTTTATATTTTAAGAGTCAAATCTTCATCCTGAGAGCATCAGAGCAATATAACCCAATCTTGGAGGCATCTACCAAGAATGAAGTTAGGTTAGATCTTAGAATTAGAGGGTGGAGAGAGAAAGCTTATTAACTATTAATCTACTCTCTAAGCTACGAGATAGTGAAATGGGCAGAGAATGATCACCACCTTCTTTCAAATGGTCAGAAATCAAATATGATGATGAGATGTGGAAGAAGGCAAAATTTCACACCCACCCCAATTGTCCAGTCTTAGCTATTCCCTTCTTAGCAAGGGAACTCATCCTTCAGGGAAGCTGAATTTGTATGCATGCAGTCCAATTTCCCCAAACCAGTTTTGCATGAAACCCATAATTACAGGGTCATGTCATAGTCATCCCCATGCACAAAAAGGGGACAATGGGTGAGAAAAATCTATTTTTTACAACTCTAGCAGGAAGGTGAGAGGGTCCAAAGCTCATATTACGCATGTGACCTACTTAAGACAGTGCACCATCAGCCACTTACTTAACCCACATTAACAGCACAGATAGGGATCCTGCTCCTCAGTCCCCATGCTGTCAAGGACATGGGGGGCACTGTCATCATCACAGAAATCTGAGCCCAGTGCGAACATCACAGGAGCACTTGATCCATACACTGCTGAACTGGGAGAAATGGATGACTGCTGCAGTTCCAGTTGATGCTTTGAGTCACTCTTTAAGGCTGTGGGTTCTAAAACTTACTACCTTTAGGAAACCTCTCGTTTTTCTCTTGTTTCCTGATGATGAACCCCAGCATACTGCTGAAGATCCTGGACCATATTCTCAGGCAGGGGCAGATGAGATCTACTGGTAGAGCCCCAAGTGATTTAAAATAGATCCAACAAATGCTTGACCATTTATACCATCAGAAAAGCTTTGTCTTCCCAATTTAAACTGATGAAATGAGGAAAAGCTTGGGGGACCAGAGTGGAAAGACTTGGAGCGCACTGAAACCACTGGTGCTGGGCTGGGCATTGCTCAGAGGCACCTGGTTCTTTAATTCTACATGTATGTCTGCCTTCTTTAGCTATTCTTTTGCACCAGCTCTAGCTGGTAGGCCTCAGGATTATAGTAATAGATCACACGAACATGCAAACTCTCTACTGATCTATGGCATACCATTCAGTTTACACTGCTGTGCAGGTATAAACTACATGCGCTTTCTAGGCCATACCCAACATGTACTGCTGCACACCACAGAAGATCAGTGGCACCACCCTGATGTGGCTTTATCAACCGCTGCAAGCAGTGGTGTTCCTGCTGGATGGATGCTAAGTTTTGCAGGCACATGAGCTCCTATGTAATATAGCTCCTCCCCAAAACCTTCAGAGCCATTCAGGGCTCAGAGAGCAAAGTCTTCAAGCCAGCTCAGGCTCCTGCAAAACTTAGCACTCCGCCCTTTGTAGGAATGTCACTGGTTGCACGTCTAAACACAGAAGAAGGCCTATTCAGTCCTCTTTACAGACCTTCCGCTGGAGAAATCCTTCCTATCCAGCTCCTAGAGACCCCCTGCCTGTACCAGCGCACAGTTTGAAACGGGATAAGGCAGCACTTACCCACATTGCAGAGGTCACCGAGTCACTGGAGATCTCAGACAGATGCTCCATCGCTTTAAGAGGAGGGAGGCACGTGCAGCAGCACTGAAAGAGAATAAGGGTTCAATGAGGGGGCGTCTCCGCACCAACAGGCCACCTCCCGCCTTCCCTCAGCCTCCTTCATGCGCCTTAACGCTACCCTCTTACTCCCACAGCACAGACTCCGAGCCCAGCCTCCCGTCGTTCTTCCCAACATCATCGCCTCGCTGCAGCGCCTTCCTCCGCCTTCCTCTACCTACGCGGCGGCCAGAAATTCAACAGGTACAGCCGCCGACACCCCACCCCACCCCCAATACTGGACCTCTGCCGGGCAAACAACCCTCTCGGGCTGCGTGGGCAAGGTGACCCCATCCCCAGGCCAACTACCGCAACACATACTTGCTCCAAGCCGCCATTTTAAACAGACCGGCTGGAGCTTCACGTGGCTCTTTTATAGGATCCTCCCTGCCCCGCCCACACCTTCCGGATGGAACCATTCAGACTGTGGAGGGGACGCGCCCCCTTTTGCCTTTTCTATTCATAACTGTCCTCCGTTTTAGGGGGTCTTAAAAAGACAAACCTAAGGAACACTTTAAATAACTTTTAACAAGTATTCATTTTACACGACCGCAAGTTTAAACAGTGCTAAAAAAGAAAAAAAGGAAGCTTATTTCCACCTACCCCAGCCAAAATGGTAGCTTCTCAAGTCAAACTGGAAACGGTGAGTAGAATTATTTAACACATAGTAAAAACAAGCGCAAACGCGTTCAAGCCTACTGTTTCGCGCGTGCGCACAATTGACTGACAGAGAGACTTTGGGGAATGGGTATGTTACATGGGTTATTCATTTTTTCTCCCCCCCCCCTTCCACCTTTGCCTGGGCTTTGTTAGTCCATGATGTGGTTTGAAAAATAAATGCACACAAAAAGAGTGTCTCTGAGGATATGCAGAGTGATAATCATTGGTGCGCATATTTATTTTTGTTTTAATTAAGCGAAGTTATAATTCCCGTTTTTCAAATACAAAATTCCGAAGGTGGAGAACTGAAGAAGGTGGAGAAATAAAACAGAGTGCAATCCGAGGCAGCTGTAAACCATCCGAAGGAACAGTACAGTGAGCAGAGAGACATTAGAAAGCAGAGAGATCTCAGGCATCAAAAACGTCTCTTCTCCACTTGGTTTTTGAGCAAACATACTGGAGAATAAGACTAATTTTGTCTCAACCATTTTCAAAGTTAGACCACAATCCTAAACATGTTTAGGGCCAAATCCTATCCAATTTTCCAGCTCTGGCTATCTGAGATTGCACTGGATGGGGTCCTCGAACAAGAGCTGGAAGTGATTGACACCAAGTGTGGCCTAGAGGGGCCCATGGGTGGCCCCATACCATGGGTGTGATGGCTGTACCAGGTGTCACCCCCCCCTCGTGATCTTTTTCTGTGAGTGTGAGACCTTGCAGACCACTTTTCAGGTTCTTGCAGCAGACCACCTGTGGTCCAGGGACCACTGATTGGGAACCAATGATGTGCCGGATCCCTGCAAATAAAATCAGAAGTCCTGTACTTCTGAGCTTACAAAAACCACATGAAGGTGCATAATAAAAAAGAGGATGACCCACTCCCAGCTCAAGCAAGCAGAAAGAAGATCAATGTGGTTCATGTTCACAGCTGGCCGGAAAGAGCCTATGGCAAACTTGAGGCAATGGGCACCTCAAATCCGCTGCCCCTTCACCACCTGCCACTGACACAAACTGCATCCTGCCCAATGGCCCCTGGGGCAGGGAAGTGCTGTGTTGGATGGCAGAAGGTTGGGGGAGGAGAGGCAGGGAGGGGGTGTTTGAGGGCAGAGGACATCAGGGAGAGATGGTTCAGGCCCAGGGTTGGTGGGGACAGCGGGGAGGGACTTGCTGTATCCTAACCTCTGTTCTGGGCCTGAAAGTCCTATAAGGGCTACTGCACCAGCTATTTCACTGGCTCAGATCCAAGTAGCGCCACTGAGTAGGCTCCTTTCCATAGGGTAAGGGAACAAATGGATACAGCGTGGACCCAGCTGCCCTGCTGTGCCAGCCAGTGGCATTCCTACAGGGGCGGACTTTTCATTTTGCCTCCCATAGAAACACCACTTGTGCCGACATCATATAGGATTGGGCTGTCAGGAGTAGCAATGGTGCTGATCGGTCCTATTGAGAAGAATGTACAAAGGGGCATAACTTTTGCACTAAACTCCGGGGGAGGGGGGCTGCAGATTTGGCAGGCAGCATTGAGAGAAGCTTGCATTTTCCATCTTGAATGCCAATCCCTGCGTCAAGTGGAATGAACCCAATCCTTGAATGTTAACTCATCACAAAGAGGTGAAGGAAAAAATAATATCACTGCCCTCTCATCTGGGAAAAAAAAGACTGAATGTTTCTACTCAACTATAGCCAGGTTCCAGAAACTCCAACACAAGACCCATGATCCCAGTTTTGTTTCTAGCTAGAACTAAAGAAAAATCCCTACGTCATTTCCCACCAAACTCTGGCTCCCTGTCCCTCTGCTGTATCGGAGCCATAGAAAAAACCCTTGGCTCTATCCATGCAACCAATTTCCTAGGACCCCCTTCCAACAAAATAAGGATCCAGTTCTCTTCTTTGAACAAGCCTATTTTCTGGGTAGTCCATGCCTTCAAAATGACAGCTACTGAAACCAGATACGGACACCCTCCAAAATAGACAGCTTGCGAATTCCTGCCCCCAGAGGCTGAGCCAGGGATTGAGAATTGGATGGGATATATTTATAGGCTTTTTTGCCTAAGGAGAAGAAGCAGGTCGAAGAAAGCTGAAGTGGTATCCTACTCCTTTGCCCCCTATTTCCTCACCCTAGGGAGAGCATGGAGTTTCTTGCATAGTCCACTACAATGATCTCCAAAGGTAGGAGTAAGTTGTGACAGCCCTCTACAGAGAGTCACAAACCCTACCCACAAGAGTCATTGTTGGGAATGCGCTGGGAGGCTAGACTTCTGCACGACCATCTTGCCGACACACAGAATGCAACACCTTAATACGGAATTAGGAATCTTGGGAAGCTAAAGTCTCATTTGTTTAACAACAGTAAGTGCCTAGTCCTTATGACAGTGGAGAAAATGTAAGCAACAGGGGGAAAAAAAGTGGGGCCAGTTTTTGCTAAAGCAAAACTAAAGTTTTGTTCAGGATGGATAGGATTGAGTGTAATAAAGGGTTGGAACATATAATAATTGGTTGTTTCTGTTGCCCCCTTTCTTGTAATATTTCTTGCCCTCTGCTCTTACTGTTCCAGCTGTCCCTCCAATTGTTTAACCCTTGCAAAGAAAAAAAGAAAGAAACACAACCCATATGCGCATGCACACGCATACATATGGGACAAAAACTCTGAATTCAGTTATACAACCACCCAACAGATAGTGTAACCACAGTATGCATGCAATGAAAAAAAAGGATGCCAATTTATTCCTATAGCACTGACTTTTGGTTGCAGAATGTGTAGCTGTGCTTCCCCCCCCCCCGTTGCTATATTTGGGATTTTAGGAGAGAACATAGCCCCTTGAGAGTGTCGCACTCAACAGGCACAATAGACTTTTCAACTGGGTCCCTGGAACAAAGATCTGTTGATAAGGAAGCCCCCACCCCCTTCCATCTCAGTCAAACATTTAGAAGTTTCAGCTCTCATGTTGGTTGGGCTGTCCTGGAATAGAAGGGCTGCATTCCCTCGGGTTTTGGAACCGATCCAGCGGTGCAGCTGTGGCAGCTGTCAGGGCGTGGAGTGTACAGGAATATGCCAGGACGACACGTAAGAAATAACTTGATGCCTGCCTGGGACACCCTGTGAGGAAGGCGGCACTGTGAGCTTCCCTGCAGTGGTGTGCCCATGGTCGGAGGGACTGTGAGATGGATGTTGCTGGAACCGATGGCTTGGCAGTAAAGGGTTAACCTGAACATGTGTGTCAAGAGTTCTCCCCTTCGCCTCTGAAGTTTGACGTTCCCCAGCCAGGAATTTTCCAGGCCTAAATCCATTCTCCACTAGCAGCCCTCTTTCCAGACGTGGGTTCTTCTGGACTAGAGGCAGAAGCAGCGGCATGAAAGAAAAAGCAGGAGAGAAGGAGAAAGGGGAAAAGGGTGAGTTGAAACTGATGTGTGCAACAGGACTCTGTGTAATTTTTGCTGCACGAGGATCGCACAGGGAAACTTTCTTGAAGGAGGAAAAAATAAGCATAAAGTGGACAAGCAGGGAATGAATTAGACTACGAGAGCAGTTTGGATCAAGATTTGTAAAGCGGAGGTGAGGGGTGGGTGGGAAGGCAGAGGGAATTTGGAATGAGTGAATGAGTGTGAGCATAACATGTGTCAAATGATGTATTGCAGAAAGAGCGCATTGTGAAAGGAAGCCAGTTTGGGCTAGGAAGCAAGCGAGCTGAGTTTGAATCCTTCCTCAGCTGTCAACTCATTAGTTGACAGTATCAAAGAGGAACCACCACAATCTGCCTGTTTCTGTAAGGATGTGTGCGGCAAAGACAGGAAGCCAGTGTGCGCCAGAAAAAGCACCCTGGCAATTGATCTATACAGCCATAAATGTGCATTGTGTGTGTGCGTGGGGGGGGGAGAGGAAAAGTTGTTTTGAATGCTCCAACAACAACAGATGCATTGCGAGAGGGATTCAATGCAGGGAGAAAGTGGGCAGCAAAAAACATCCAGGATTAAAACGTTGCTCAGGTGAACCATTGATAGGCATTCTGTGATCACTAATTGTTTAATCCGATTTTGAATTGGCGCTGCGGGACGTGGTAGAACCGTCTATGACTATCTCTCAGTTGGGGTCATGGGTGACTTATTTGGGACAAATTCCAGACCAGTAGCCAGGATAGTCTCTGGCAGCAAAACTAACAAGACGTCTAATGGTTCTTTGAAGGCAAACTGCATTATTGTGGTATAAGCCACAATTACTCCCTGAGTCCTCAGGATACCACAAAGCTTTTTGTCATATGTACTTGGCAGCAATTCCCACTGCAGTCATCTGCATTTACTTTGGAGTAAATACGCATGGAATCGGGATCTGGAGCTGGATTTGTAGAAGGGAACGAATAGTCTGTGGTCATGAACGGACTAATATACTAACTGTATATTTCCTCAAAATATCACAAACATGACTATTCTGATGCAACCGATGTTGGCAGCTCAGCTGCCGAGCTTGCTGGCTACCGAGCCCTTCCTCGAAAGACCAAAAGAACAAAATTTGTGCTTGTGTTTGAGGAGAGAAAGGAAGCGAATAGTGTGTAGCACAGGGGAAAGAACCCAAGTTTCAAGTCGGATTGCCCCTATTAGGTTAGACTGTGGAAAGGGAGAAAAGAGAACAGAAGGAAAAGTGTGTTTGGAGAGATGGGTCAAAAAGAAGGAAAAAATATTATCGAGATTAGGCCAGTTATTATTAGGAGAGTCTTTGGAGATGAATGAATAAACAGTATTTTAAGCAGTGGCTGAAACCGCTTGAGAGGGAGGTGCTATGAATTAGTGAGTGTGGCAGGCTCGGATGGAGAACTAGTCCGGGAATGTGAGGAGGCAGCCACAGAGGGGAGAGCAGCACAGCTAAGTCCTGCCTGGCACCTGCCCCAATTTCTGCTCCTCTCCCTTCCACCGTCCCACTCACTGCCGCTCTGCTACCATCTGTTGCTTTGGTGCAAAGAGACGGAGAGGGGGGAGACGCCCGGATGGGGGCCTCACCAGAGGGTAAGTCGTCTTTATTCCCAGCAGGAAGCAGAGTTGCTCCAGGGGCACTGGTAGAGGGGCAAGAAATGGGGTGACATGAAAAAAAAACGGGGAGGGGGGCTGAGTGCCCTGAGATGGGTGTGGAAATGCTTGGGTGTCAATGTTATGGAGACCCCCAGCATGCTTGAGATGGGTAGCAATGGGGAGGCACCTCATGTGGCAGATACAGATCATAGTTGCTTCGCCGGAATTGTTCCAACTTTTATTTTAAACACACGCACAAAGTTGGGCCTTTTTTTGTAGGATGGCAGTTTTGAGGGGTGGACATGAATATGGAGGGTGACAGAAACATTACAGGGGCCTTTCCAGCCATTGGCTGAATGGGTGGCAGGAAAGCTCCTGCAGGAAAGCTATGGGGTTTTTTGAGGTGGCAGTGGAGTTGTTTGTGGGTCATCCGGGCAGCTTCAGGTGTTGCTCAGGTAGGGCCCTGGCCAGGAGAACCCAGCTAGGCAAACCCATGAACCCCTCAGTACCAGTGGCAGTGCCCAACACACCATCGGAGCCAGGCAGGGCTTACTCTGTGGAGGCCAGTGTGGCGGTTTGCCTCAGGGTCCCGCAGTCACCTGGCGCCAGCACAGTGAGGGATTAACGTTTCCCAAACTTTTTAGCACTGGGACCCACTTTTTAAAACAACACTGTATCGGGACCCACCTAGTTTTATAAGACTTTTTCACTTTACCACTCAAGCCTCAGTTTTTATTCTCTTTCCTATGGTGGTGGTGGGGGCCTTGTGGAGTGTGTGTTTGAGCTCCATGTTAACCAGATTGGGACCATCCTATAGGGGTTGGGGTCCCCTCAGCCTGCTCCTTGAAGTGGATTGAGGCATGTACTCAATTACTTCAAGTAAACACACGTGTGCAGTTCCACTCCATTTTCCATAGGGCTCAATACATTTTCCTTGTCAGCTTTCCACCAAAAAATCGGTCGCGAGCCACCGGTGGGTTCTGACCCACAGTTTGGGAACCATTGCTCTACACAATTTGTGGGGGCATGGGTGATACTTGAGAGGCTTTGTCTGGATGTTATACACATGAAGCATTGGTGTATAGGCTCATTCTGAGGCCTACATGATATGCTGGATGTGGGTGGCATTTGGGATGTGGATCATGATTCATGACATATCAAGAACGCAGGAGACTGGGATACAAAGAGAGAGGTTTCGCTTTGCATGTGAAGGACTTTATCAGGTGCAGAGTGGGACTGAAATGGGTTCTGGAGCTTTCCCAACAAATGTGTACATTTGGTACACACTACTGTATAACCTTTTTGTGACGTTTGGGGAAACTTTGTCATTTGAGGGATGCTGGCCAGTTTAAGGCAGTGTTTCTCAAACTATGAGTCAGGGCCCACTAGGTGGGTTGCAAGCCAATTTCAGGTGGGCCCCTATTCATTGCAATGTGTATTTTCTTTTTTTAATATATTAAACTTGATGCTACCATGGTATGTGACTGCATTTGGGGAAATGTTACAGGTCTGTGCTTTTATTATGTATATGCTTTTAACAATGATAGTCAATGGGGCTTACTACTGGGTAACTGTGGATAGGATTGCAGCCTTTGGGATGTTTGGGGATATTTGGGAAATTGATTGGGAGGGTTAGGAGGGTTCTTTATTTTAAAAACATTTTTAAACTTAGTGTAAACTTTTAATTTACTTACTTGATTTCATTGTAAGAACACAATCCTAACATGGAATTAGGTCGACACAGTTAGGCCAGCAAAGTTTGGCCGGCACGAGGGCCATCGTAAAGCGCGTTTGGACCATTCTTGGAGTCAGGGAGGATGGCACACATCCAGTAGTGTCATTCAGTAACAAGGAGACGGAACGCGAGGCGGGACTTACCGCCTGATTGGCTGCCCGTTTCTGACGCGTCGCCGCCTTGCCGAGCGCCACACGGGCACCCCTGGCTTCGGAGGGGGTGCCCACTTGCCTGGGTGGCGCGCTGGGTGCTTAGGAGAGCCGCGGAGGGGCGCGCCACCCGGAAGGAGTCCCCGCGGCGGAAAGGCAGGCGGCGATGCGTCGCGGGCTCCCTGTCAATCAAGGGGTAAGTCCCGCCTCGCGTTCCGTCTCCTTGTTACTGAATGACACTACTGCACACATCTGTGTGCTAGCTTCTCTGACTCTGAGAGTGGTCCAAACATACTTTACGATGGCCCTCGTGCCGGCCTAACTGTGCCAGCCTAACTCCAGGTTAGGATTGCGCTGTGAGGGTGTCAAAAGTTTCCTGCTTCATGATGTCACTTCTGGCTATGATATCACTTCCAGATTAATGACATCACTTCCAGTGGCAGATTGTCATACTAGAAAGTGGGTCCCAGTGCTAAAAGGTTTGAGAACCACTAGCTTAGGGGATCTCTGTGGCTTAGAACCCAATCCTATGCATGACTGCTCAGAATCAGGACCATTATAATCAATGGGGCTTACTCCCAGGAAACTGTGGATAGGATTGAAGCCTTAGTCTTGAGGCACAATAACAGCCGGAAAGCTGACTAGGTGTTTTTATGGTCCATTGTGGTTGAACAGGAGTTTCAAGATTTAGGGAACTTCTGGATGATAGTTAATGGAACAGCTGTTAAGTTGTGGGAGGCAATCTAAATCTTCTTCTGGCCCTCTGAAATAATTGGAACAATTGTGATGACCTAACCTTTTAGTTAGGTTGGATCAGGGAACACTAAGAGCACAATCCTAAACTGGAGTTAGGCCAGCATAAGCTAAACCAGCAAAGTTTGGCCAGCACAAGGGCCACCATAAAGCGTGTTTGGACTATTCTTAGAGTCAGGGAAGATGGCTCATGTCTGTGTGCTGGCCTCTTTGACTCCAAGAGTGATCCAAACACGCTTTATGGTGGCCCTTGTGCTGGCCAAATTTTGCTGGCTTTGCCAGCCTAAGTTTAGGATTGCGCCCTGAATTGCTATGGATTTTAGGGATACCACATTGTGCAAATGTAGTCATTTAGGGGTTCAGAATAACCTGAAGAAAATTAAGTGTGTGGTACATTCCTAATTTTGGAATGCTGAGCCTTATTGGAATGGTTGTCTCTGCAGAGACTAGAGCCCGCCGCCCTACTGCGGGAAGGAAGGAGAGCACCATAATCTGGCAAAGGTGCCCATTTTTAGTCTTTTTTCCCATTCTTCATTCTCTTGGACGGAAACCCCAGGCAGTGAAGCCAGGTTAGGAAAGGCAGAGGGGCGCCTGTTTCCTTCGAACACACCCCAAGGCATCCTCTCCATCTCCACCCTGGCCAACTCCAGCTGGGTCTGCCTTCTATTCTCCTCTATATTTTTCCAGTTTTTCAGCTTGTGGAAAAAGCAGCTGGAGCCAAAATGAAATGGGATCGCAGAGCTGGATCCCAGCACTGTGAGGGAAGGATGGGTGTAATGTGGAAGAGTCTATGGAGAAGAGAAGATAGGGGAGGTGTATCCCCCCTACACCCTTCCCCATCTAGATCAGGGGTTAGGAACAGGGTTGGCAGGACAATATTTCGAATAAGTGATTCTTCTGAGCCGTGGTGTTTAAAAATTGGAGTATCTAGGAACATTAGCTTGCCATTCCCTTCTAGCAGGACTCCTGTGCCTTTAACAGTGATGTGGCAAGTAGCATCTAGCAGCAGCTGAGCTCAGCATATAATAGGGATACAATGGTGGGGGAAACTGCACCTGCTGAATTTCTGCCTATCATGCAGCTGTTCAAAACCCAGATGTCCTGCCAGGAAAAAAGGTGACAATATGTACAATGAGCACACTGTGGTCTTGAATAAAGGATAGTGTTCGTTTATTTTACAACCTTTATAGAACTAATTAAAAAACATAAGATTTCCTAGACATGGGCAATGTTGGAGTTTGGTAAAATCTTGAATTTGGCAAGATAACACAGAATGCTGTTCTCTTGCCAAATGCAACATTTAGGGCACAATCAAAAGTTCAGCGCATAGAGGTTTCATTGATTTTAGAGGGAGTTATGCACATACTTAGTTTTCCCTGAGGGATCTCAGACATCTTAGCTTTGGCAGGATTGAGCCCTGAGCTTTAAAAAAAAATAGTAACAAAACACTACTCAAAAATTTACTTGTAAAGAAAAAATATCAAAAATTAAACTTTTAAAATTTGGCCTAATTTTGAACATGTGCTGAATTTCAGGTCTAGAGATGCCCTTTTGAATAATCTTCTGGCTTGACCTGCCAAACTAGCTCTTCTCAATCCCTGAGCAATCTCTCAATCTTTTTTAAAATTGCACAGAGCCACACTGTTGCAGTGGTACATTTCTGCATGTTTTTGAATTGTCATTTTTGTAAAGAACCAAGGGAGGGGCCAATGGCTATCTGCATGCATTAGATACATGTCCACCAGCAGCATGATGCTTACGTGTGGAGAGGAACTTTGTGGGATGTTCATAGTCAAACCAGAGCAATCTTCACTTTTGCATGGAATCACAGCCATACTTCTGCAATCAGTTGACAGTAGAACAGTATTGACTAGACGGGACTGAAAGGACATAAAGTAGAATCAACAGATGGGTAGATGGTGTCCAATCATGGCTCTTCCACAGTTTCCATAGAGAAGGCAGAAATTTACTGCCTTCTGTGCAAGAAGGTTAGATTAGATGACTGGAATCGGCATGACATCATTTTCTTGAAGCCATGGGTCTACAAATATGGCTGACTCAGATCATTCCCGCCAAGGAGGAGGATTGCCGCAAACTCACAAATAAAAATCTCCCTGCACGTGTGTAAAAGTTAATCTCAACGTCTTTAAGCATGCCTGTGTGTTCTGCATACGGGTGTGCTAATCGCTGAACGAAAAATGGGATTTAATTTCCACGGAAAGATTCATGTATTCACATTACATCGGTTCAATAAAACTACCGTTAACTGAAACAGTGAGTGCATTATTTTTGAAGCTGTGTAATTTCTTGTTGTTCCTAGCAGTCTTATTCACCATTTTCTGACACCCACTGTTAATGGTCTAGAAGGTAAAAAAAAAAATTCCCCCCTCCTTTTTTCCCCCCTTCCCGTTTACATGTTTTTTCCCACCTTCCATTTTCTACTGTAATATTTTCGAAATTCTGAACATTAACAGAATTTGTTTTATGGGGGGGGGGTGTAAGTGTAGAAGTTTAAAAAAAATACCCTTAATAGTCTAGAAGTAAAAAAGAATTACTCTCATATTGACAACTACTTGTGTTATGAAGATATTTTAATGTAATTTTCCTACATATTTATCTAATTTTTGCCCACCCTCCCCTTTTTTTCTTTCCTTCCCGTTCACACTTTATTTTTGGTTGTGTAGATTTCAAAAAATAAGTCTGTCAAAACAGTGCAATCTGAGTTTAAATAGACAGCAAGTAGCATTTCGTCCGGTATGTTCAGTGATATAATTATGCGGAATTAAACCTTGTAAGTGCATATTAAATCATAATCAGGTTACCAATAATGTTTCTCCACGATCACACGTTGTTATTTTGGTAAGTTTTTACTTCAGGAGTAAACTATTCAGTCCTAAACAGTACGAGCAAAGCAATCTGAAATGCTTGGAATAAGGATTGTTTTGAGTCAACCAACATGGCTGCTAAGCCCGCCCCCTGGCTTCAATTCGCTCCTATTAATTCTACAGGCATGCCGACTCCTGTCATCTAACCTTCTTGCTTCTGTGCCATCCAGGGTTATGCATGCTTTGCGCTATCCCATGACTGGCATATGACCTCTCTTTTTATGAGTAACTAGTAATATTTATATCCAGCTTTTCAACAACTAAACAACGAAAGTTCACAAAACGGTTTGCACAGAAAAATATATGGAAAAAATGGTTCCCTTCCCCAAAGAACGCACAATCTAAAACGACACAAAAAAGATGCCAGTAACCAGGGCCTGTCAAGACCTCCTAGCGCCTTAGGCAATGTGCCAAATTCCACCCCAGTTTATCTGTTGGTGTGCTAATCTCTGCTCCTCCCATTCTCTGGATTGGAAAAAAAAAAAAGACAGGACAGAGCAAGAGAGGAAGTGTGGAGGAGAGTTGTGGGCTACAGCCATCACATGTTAAGGACCAGTGGAGCATGAGTGCTTATTCCCCTCCCCATTGCCTTAGGCCAGTGGTTCCCAAACTGTGATTTGGGACCCACCAGTGGGCCACAAGCCAATTTCAGGTGGGCCGCGAAACACCTAGAGCAGCCATATTGAAAATATGGGAAGATGGGACACTGGACAGGGCCATGGCAGTGCTGGTTGTTTTGCTTGTGTCAAGGTTGTAAATAGGCTTTTTTCCCCTTTCTGATTCACATGTGCTATTGGAACATGGTTGAGAAATAACCCAATTTATTGCTGCACTCAGGAAAGCAGCAAGCTCTGGCATCACAATGACAGCAGTTTCAGCCATGATATTGCTTCTGGTGGGTCCCAGACAGATTGTCATGCTAAAATATGGGTCAAGGTTCTAAAAAATTTGAGAACCACTGCCTTAAGCAATTGTCTCAGTTGGCCTCATAGATGGGCCAGGCCTGGCAGCAAAAGTGACTAGAAAAGATACTATGCTGGGATGAATTGGCTGCTCCCTTGCTGAATATGAGAGAGTCGCTGCTTTATGAGAGAGTCACTGCTTTCATCCAGTTAGCAAAGCACAAGGTAGAAGCACATCTCATCTGCTTGCAGTGCTTAATGTGCAAAAGGAAAGCTGAGATGTGGGGTGTGCAGTGTGTGCAGTGTACAAGTCTTGCAGAAAGTACATTTTTGTCTCTTGGAGGAAAATAAAATGTTCCTTTTCTTCCCTGAAGTCAGTTTTAGTTCTGCTTCACTACACAGAATCGCCATTCCTAGTTGTCGCAGAATAACATTCTAGCAGCCCAAACCCTAACTAATGTTGTCGACAGAGCAACAGAGTTTCTATGGTTGCAAATGGCCATATACAGCATCATGCACAGCGTGCCAGTGGCGGCCATTTTGGAGCCATTGTTGCAAACTGCGGCGGGTGGCCATGTTGCCAATGCTGGCTACCTACGGGAGCACAGGTAAGCCAGCGAGGGGAGCAGGCAGTGAGAGGAATGGGGTGCGGGGAGGAGGAACGAGGGAGTGCCTGGGTGGAGAGGGGGGACAGCGAGAGGCGGATTGGCTGAGGAGGGAGTGGACCCCTATGGCAGCAATTTGCACCAGCTTCCAATCCCTGCCCCTTCGGTCTCCTTTATGTTCCTCAGACACCAGCAAAATAGGTGGTGGACAGCCAAGGAGACCCATTGGGGAGGCAGAGCAGTGCCCCAAGGCAGTGGAACAAAAGTTCCTTTAGCTTGAGGAGGCCTCCATGACTGCCCACCACCACCACAGCATGCCGTGCATGCCCCCTTGGCACAGGTGCATTGGCGCTGGGGGAGTTTGCATTGTGCTTTAAGCCTCCAAAATGCACTGAAATCCTGGTTTCCAGGCATGCGGCTATGTGGACCGACCAAGGGGGCAAGTGGCAAGTTGACACTGGAATGAGGGAGGCTCTATTCCTGGTCATCCGGAACAGCACTAGATGAATTAAAGGCATCCAGTAGTTGAGTGTGGCAAGGCCATGGATTGTGTCTGCAGCTTGTGTGGGACAGATAGATTTACAATTCAAAAGGCACAAAACCTGGGAGGAAGAGTTCTTGAGCATTGATTTGCCGGCAGCAAATAATCCAACGTTTGCAAATGGGCTAATTTCAAATCGTGAAATAGCAGCAAACAAAGGACGGAAAGGACTTTTATTACCTCTCCCCAAGTTTCTAATTTCAGCTCTTTTCATTGGCTATACTTAACACGTAAGAGTGCTCCTAATTGCATGTGCATACATCTACTAAGTTACGCTGTCTATCTATTCCCCATCATAAATCTAAGAGGCCAGTGGTGGGCCAGGGTAAGGCAGAGGTTGGTACCAAAGGAATTTGCAGCCTTTCTCTTCTCTGGTTTGTTTATACAAATGGGGGGCAAAAGGGGGAGAAACTATTCTCTGTGAGATTCAATATACAGAAAAGTTACCTAATAACTATTCAATATAAAAGAAATAAAGAAATCAATCACTATCAATCACTAGTATTTATATACCACTTTTCAACACAGAGTTCACAAAGCGGTTTACAGGCAAATAATAACATTAAAGTTAAATGGCTTTAACTAAGAAATAAGAAAGTCTAAGAAAATCAGGGGCTGCGCACTGTATTCTAAATTAGTTGGCAACAAGAACATAAACTATGTGCTGATAAGTCCCAGATTTAAATTTCAGTTTAGCTCCGAAGTCACTAGGTAATTTTAGGCAAGCTATTATCTCTAAGGCAATCCTAAACTAGAGTTAGGCTGGCACAGTTAGGCCAGCAAAGTTTGGCCAGCACAAGGGCCACCGTAAAGCACGTTTGGACCAATCTCTGAATCAGGGAGGATGGTGCCCATCTATGTGCTGGCCTCTCTGACTCCGAGAGTGGTCCAAACATACTTTACAGTGTCCCTTGTGCCAAACTTTGCTGGCCTAACTGTGCTGGCCTAACTCCAGGTTAGGATTGTGCCCTAAGTCTTTAATCTGCAATAAGGGGGAATCATACTACTAGAGATTACATGTGTTGAATGCTCAAAGGTTCTAGATCAGGAGTATCAAACATATGGACCGTGGTCTGGATGTGGCTCGCAGAAGCTCTTTATCTGGCCCTCAGGCCCTCCCGGCACCACCATCAGCCACTCTCAGCTGCTGTGCTGTGCTGACGTGTCATTGCTGAAAGGGGAGCCTGCCTGATAATTGGGCTCTCCCATATCTTGTCATTTGCAGCTAATGAGTTCCTAAGTGTGAAAAAAGTGATCCTTTCTGTCCATGGCCTGCTTAATGACATCACTTCCTGCTCAATGACATCACTTCCGGCCTTCAGCAGGCATCGTGAATGCTATTCGGCCCACTGGGTGAAACAAGCTTGGTACTCCAGTTCTAAATAGCATCAGTGGGGCAAAGCTGCAGATGTATAATACAAACAGCTGGGCCTAGAAAGCTCAGGAAACAGGCTTGTCCTCTTACCTGGCTCCTAGAAAATCTTGCCAGCTCTGAATTTGCACACACATCCTGATAACTATTTAAAGCCTCTATTTCAAAGCCAATGATCTTTTTTTGGGGCGGGGGGAGGTAGGTCGGTTTCAAACATTTGGGGGCGGCAGTTCTGTACATCTCCTGGAGCTGAACATGTCCTGGATTTTGGACCTCTGCAGCCTCCCTGAAAAATCGTGTCTTGGACAATGTGGTTGCCATGCGCTGCTTTTCTCTGCAATCTGCTATTTATTCTCCTGCCTGCGGTCCCAGCTAACTGCAAACACATGTTTCCCCACTGGCAGCCTCCCCTTCCCACTCTCCCCTCCTCCTCCTCCTCTTTCAAATGGCTTTTCCACCCGGCGCTGAAGGCAAAAGTGCCGTCAGTGGCTCAGTCCTTTCCCAAGTGATGCAGTCCAAGATCCCTTGGCAGGCTGGTTGGGGAGCTGGGCGGGCGGGAGGAAGGCGAAGAGGGGATGAGAGGGAGGGACACACAACAGCTGGCCAGGCAAAGCCAGAGAAGCTGTCATTTGAGAACTGCAGGGACATGGAGAATTGTAGCAGGAGAGTTAGCGGATTTTGCTAACCCTTGAGAAAAATTCACATCTGATTTTGCAGAGTTAATGGGAGGAACTAGCTTTGCTTTTGAATTATTTACCTTTTTTTAAAAGGGCTATTCTGTGATATGCAAAGTCAGCTTTTTGGTAATTGGATATTCAGTCTTTCTTAAGCTGCGGTGCAATATTCCCAAACTCTTCTTTTGTGCTGAGTTTGTATTCGGCATTTGCAGGGGCTGACTTGACGTAGTTGACGCCAAAGAAGGTGCTGGAAAGAGTCTCCTTTCCCACTGCAATCCACTCCGAGGCTCGAAGGTCCTCACCCCTGACTCTTGAGGTTCATTTTCCTCTATCACTGATGCCAAATTGAACCCCAACTTCTGGCTTACTGTTCTGTTCCCAGCGCAACATAATGGAGAAGCCTTTGGTGGGAGCTGAGCTTAGCGAGTAGCACACTCCAAATTCTGAAGTTAGACTGGCACAGTGAGGTCCGCAAACTTTGGCTGGCACAAGGGCCACCATACAGTGCGTTTGGACCACTCTCAGAGTCATGGAGTATGGTGCACCTCTGTGTGCTGCCTCTCTGACTCCAAGAGTGATCCAAACATACTTTACGGTGTCCCTTATGCCGGCCAAACTTTGCTGGCCTCACTGTGCCAGAATTAACACTAGGTTAGGATTGCTCTCTAAGCTTCTTAAATTCATGGGCAGAAACCTACAACTATGGTCTATCAATCAACCAGTCAACCAATCAATCCACAGTATTCACCATAGTCCATTGGCAGACCTATGCCAAAAGACCTGTCCTTAATTGCCAATTAAAATAATAAGTAAATCAGTGGGATGCATTATCTGGGAGGGACAGATTCTGCCCTCTCACCTATTACTCCAGGAGATGTGGGCCATTTAAGAGAAAAGAGCACCACTGTGTCCCAGATTGTGGGCCGTCCTATATGCCCCTCATTGGGGGAGATTAAGAATCTTCATTTGGCTCTTTTACAAGGTGTCAAATACCTGACAAATACCTCTTCTCTCTGTAGGCGACACCATGTCTGTTATATACAGTGAAGTGGCTGCGGATGAGCCCACGACCAGCAGCTTCTGGATGGTAAGTGGCACAAATGCATGAGCACAGCCCCAGGGGTCAAGGGAGGTCAATAGCAAGAGATCACTTTGGGAAGATGAAGAATATGGAATCAAGGTTGCAGGACATTTATGCATGATGGGGAAGAAACTGGGCTTAAGAAGAGGTCAAGGCCCATCTAGTTCAGCTTCCTGTATCTCACAGTGGCCCACCAGATGCCTCAGGGAGCACATATGACAACAAAATAAATTGCATCTCATTGCCACTCCCCTGCATCTGGCACGCCGAGGTAGCCTACCTCAAAAATAAGGAGGCTGCACCACCCATTATAGCCTGTAGCCTGCGATGGATGCTTCCTACAGAAATCTGTAATCCCCTTTTAAAGGCACCTAGGCCAGATGCCATCACCACCTCCTGTGGCAAGGAGTTCCACAGATTAATTACCCACTGGGTAAAAACTTATTTTCTTTTACATGTTTGAACTCTTCCTACACTCAGTTTTAGTATTGAGTATTATACTAAGAGCACAATCCTAAGTTGCACTGGAATGGCAAGGCCAACGGGTCTATGCCATATCCAATGCACCTTAAGTGCAGTGGGGAGCCTCTCTGGGGCAAGGACACATTTGCACTATGTGTTAAGAAAGCGATCCTGATTATATACTATTGTTTAAAAAGCACCTTGCTGGATCAAACCAAGACTGACTCAGAGCGCAATCCTAAACTGGAGTCAGGCTGGCACAGTTAGGCCAGCAAAGTTTGGCCAGCACAAGGGCCACCATCAAACATGTTTAGACTACTCTTGGAGTCAGGGAGGATGGCTCACGTCTGTATGCTGGCCTCTCTGACTCAGAGAGTGGTCCAAACATGCTTTACTGTGGCGCTTGTGCTGGCCAAACTTTGCTGGTTTAGTTTATGCCGGCCTAACTCAGTTTAGAATTGCACCCCTAGTCTAGAATTCTCTAGAAGAGCCCTACTAATCTCCTGGTTGACCTTCTGCCCACCTCAGAACTGGTAGGTTAGAGTGGGGGATGCTGGACATCAAGGGTCCCTCTTTCTCGGGGAGACAAATGAAGCCTGATTGGCTAAGACAGAGACTTGGTTCTCCTTGGTTATGTGAAAAAGGCATAAAATCAAAGGCATTGTTTTGAAGACCAATGTCCCTCCCCACAAGCTTCCTGTCTGCTTCCTGCCTGTTCTTCCCTTCCCTCCATTTTCATGCAGCCCAATCACTACCAGAGCACAGTGAAGCGCCTGGATGATGGGTACCGCGCCTGTGACCAGATTGTGAACTGCTTCCAAGAGCGGGCAAAGATTGAACGCAGCTATGCCTTGCAGATGGAGGAATGGACTCGCAAGTGGCGGCCCCTCGTGGATGCAAGTGAGTCGCTGGGTCCTATCTTCCAGCCATGGTAACTCCTTATCTGCATCAATGTAGCCAGCTTCCAACATTCAGGTTTTGAATGCACAAAGAGCTGCTCCATACAACTAGGTTGGCACACGGTAGCTGCAGTCACACAAACAGGTTTAGAACAGCCTCCACATCAACCATGATACATAAGCCATATTTAAAGACAAGTATAGTATAAAGTAAAATGTAAGTTTTTAGAGAGCTGGAATCTATGCCCTGCTGGGTTTTGTGCATTTTCCTATCGGTGTGAGCAAAATATGGAACCCGAAGCCATTATCGCTCCTTCCTCCCCAAATCCAGGCCCGCTCTACGGCTCCCTGCTTCGAGCCTGGCAAGCGTTCTTGGGTGCCTCTGAGCGGCTGAGCCGGCTGCACATGGAGATGCAGAGGACCTTGGTCTCCGAGGATACCGCGCGCATCCGGGCCTGGCAGCACGACTCCTACCACCGCAAGCTGTTTGGGGGCTTCAAAGAGGCCTGCGAGCTGGAAAGTGGCTTCCAAAAGGCTCAGAAACCCTGGACCAAGAAGCTCAAGAAGGTAGGAGGAATTCAGGCCTCTGGGTTTTTCTAGAAGCAGGCAAGAGAGTTTAAGAAGTAGCCAAATGTACGCCACGGCTCTGTGTTCCCCGGAATGGCCTGGTGGATTGATTTTGATTTTCTTAATCAGGAGTACTCCCCGCTTCCCCATTCTCTGATCTTTCATATGATCTGCCCCAAAGGCTCCTGGCACCTGAGGTGGCGTGTCAAACCCTGCCCCCTTACGTGGTAGTGTGCCAGCCTCTGCTCTTCTCTCCTCCACACTTCCATTTTGTCCCCCTTTTCCAATCCAGGGAGTGGGAGGGGCGGGGAGCAGGTGGACAGAAGAGGGCACCCCTGCCAGTCTGCTGCCTGAGGCAACGGTTTCAGTTGGCCTCATGGATGGGCCGGCCCTGCTTGCCTGGCTTTAGATCTCTCACTACCCACCAAGTCTAGCTTCAGAAGAAGCAGTGTAATGAAACCTCTCTGGCCCTGCCCCTGATGGCAGGTGAGAGATTTCTATGACCTTCACAAACAGAGACAGGGCACCCCATAGTTGAAGAACCTACAGTAGAACATTGGAGATTGGGCGTCAGGGTGTTTAGGTTCTCCGACAAAGGAATGACCAGCATCTGAGATAAGCTGATTCTCGGCTGACGTCTGTTTCGCCCACCCTCTCCTCCATCCTCAACTCCCACACCCAGGTCGAGAAGGCCAAATCGTTATACCACAAGGCCTGCCGCAAAGAGTATGTCGCAGCCCTGCGGGAGACTGGAGCTCAGACTGCAGGAGGGCCTGAGGTGCCCCCAGATCGGCAGCGGGCCCTGCGGGAGGAGCATCAGCGCTGCAACCAGGAAGTCAACAAGGTGGGGTTTCTTCTTCTCTGCCTTCCTGTATGGAACGGTGCGGTGGGCAATATGGCTGCTCTCGCGTATTCAGTGATGTCATGCAGGGGGTACGCGGGGGTACGCGAGTACCGGTTCCTAGGATTACGGCTGGCCCCGCCCATTCGCCCGCCCACTCGTCGACTCCACCCCCTGCAACGTTTGAATTTCCTGCACGTTTGAGTTGCCTGCACGTTCTCAGAGCCAGGCAGGCAGCGAGTGGAGCCTTGCCTTGCCTTGCCTCTGAAAAATGAGCTGCTCTGGGGTTTTGGAACTGTTGGGTCACTTTAACATGATGCCAGACCTCCTTTACATGTTCTGGGGGTGCTGTGGAATACTGTTGCAACTATTGGGTCAGTTTAAAATTGTCTGAGGCCTCAAAAAGGGCTTTTTTCATGTCACTTCCTGCCACGACATCACTTCTGGCTTATGACGTCACTTCCGGTGGGCGGGTCCCGACACGTGCCAATCAAAAGTGAGTACCTGTTCTTAAACCATTTAGATGACACCACTGCGCGTATTGTGTTACTCATTGAAATTGCCAAGCAAACCAGCCACGCTCCTGGATGCGCTGCCTTCACCTGTATGGTTTGGCTGTTGGCCCTGGTGCTTACAGGTTCTCTAGGCCCAGCCGTCTCTTCCTGGCCAGCTAGCCAGGAAAAAGGCCTGTACTGTGCCTTTAACAGCAGAGATCATCAGACGATGCTTTATGCCGCACGCACGGAGATGAGCACGATCTCTACTACTGCCTGTGTGTTGTCAAATGCACAGGAGCAAGGGCTGGTAAAAAAAAAGGTTGGCAACCCTTTTTCCTGATAAATATTTTGCACATATATTGCTTTAGAAATAATGGATTGTATATTACATGATCGGCATCACTTTTTTTATACTAACATTTCATACAAAATACCCTCGTGGGTACATTGTGCCATGAAATAAGAAAAAGAAAACATCGTAGGATACCTTTTTCATGTAGCGCAGTTAGCTAGAATAAAAGGAGTTTCATTTTTTTATGGCCCTGCACCAGCAGAGTTTGGTTGGTGCAGGGGCATTTCTGGGCGGGAGGGAGGGCGTTTCTTGGTGGGAGTGGGCGGCCTGGGGGGGGCATGCGTGAGGTTGACTATGGTGAGGTAGCTTTACATGGCACAGTCACAGGGAAGCATCCACCTCTGCCCAGTCTCCTCCATTGCTCCTGTTCCTCCCACTTCCTGTTTTGGAAAAGAAGTGATGGGGCAGAAGAGAAAATGGAGGGGAAAAGAGAGTGGTGGCCTAGAGTGTCTCTGATGCTCTCTAGCCCATCACATTCCTCTTCTCCCATAATTGTTCTTCCTTTCTATTCCCTCTTCCTTTTGCAATCCAGGAAGTGGGAGGGGCAGCCTTTGGCACACTGCCTCAGGCGCCACGAAATTTTGGGTTGGTCCTGGAAGAGGAGAAAGCAATAAAGGCCTAGCAGGTTGACTATATGGGCCATCTTTTGAGAGACAGGATTGTAGCATGTTCTTCCTGTCTCCATGCTACTAGAAATGGCTCGTGCCTCAGAGAAAGGATGACTCTTGGCCCAGGGAGTGTCCAGGAATCAACAGTCTCCAGAAGTCTGCTAAAAGCAATTTTGAGGAGTTTTTATCAGGCCGGCCTTGCTTAAGCAAAACACGTTATGGCGGAAAGACTTCCTTGGCAGTCCTATTGACACATGGATCTCCTTGACCTCTGACCCCTTTCCCTAGGTGCGTGAGCGCTATGAGAAGACCCTGCAAGAGCTGGATCGCTGCAGCCCCCGCTACATGGAGGAGATGGAGTCAGTGTTTGAGCAGGGTCAGGCTCTCGAGCAGAGGCGCATTCTCTTTCTCAAGGGGGCCTTCCTGGCCCTGCATCGGCGCCTCGATGTCACCGCTGACCCCAGGTGTGGGAACGGGCAGGCCCAAGAGCGGGGTAATTTGTACCTGGGCCCATGGTCAGAAAGGAGGCACAGGAGCCAAAGGAGGGGGCCCAGAAATTCCTGGAATCTTATATTTTCTGATCTCATCTGTACTTGCTGCCCGTGCAGGATACTGGGGGCACTTCTGCGGGCACATGGTGGTGGCTACTGCCACAGGCCATATGCACCAGGCCCAGGAATGCCTACATGGCACTCCTTAACACAGTGTCATACCTGGGAGGAAACTGGCCTGTAGCAGCAGCAGTTTGGCTTGTGGATCTGCTTTCCGTGAAGGAGCAAATAGGAGCTCAGGGACACATGTTTTGATACACATTGGACACTTTCCATTCTTGTGTGAGCCTAAGTACAATGATGCTAATTCCCTGCAATGATTTTCTATCTATGATAGAAAATCTATGATAGAATATCTATGATAGAAATGATTTTTCTCTCTATGATTTTTTAGAGAGTCTCAGAGCGCAGACTTAACCTGGAGTTAGGCCATAAGGTTTGGCTGACACAAGGGCCACCATAAAGCACTCTTGGACCACTCTCGGAGTCAGGGAGGATGTCGCACATCTGTGTGCTGGCCTCTCTGACAGTGAGAATGGTCCAAACTTACTTTATGGTGTGCCGGCCTAACTGTGCCGGCTTAACTCCAGGTTAGGATTGCGCCTTTAAGGGTGTGTTTGTTTTCCAAACGGGCAGGTAGGTCTGGGCTCTGCATTGGGAAGGCCGGTACACCTGGGGCCCCCCTATTGCCACCCTCCCCCTGCCCTGTTTCTCTCCTATTCTACCCAGCCCATTGCCCTCCTTCCCCCTCTCACCCCTCGCCTCCCCCTTTGGGAAGGGGCCCAAAAGAAACTTTGGACCAGCGGTGTTATGCTGCCGGAACGCTGGGCGGGACATCCGGGTGATCGACAGCCCGCCCGTCGCGTTCCAGAGCGTTACACCGTTTGCGTAACCAATTACGCCGCTTGCGTACATTATGCAAACGGCGGAATGCGACGGGCAGGCTGTCGATCACCCGGATGTCCCGCCCAGCGTTCCGGCAGCATAACACCGCTGCTTTGGACCCACTGATAAAATTCCTCTGAGGCCCTAGGAAAAGGCTTTGAACTAAGGCCCAAATGACACGTCACAAATGGGTGTGAGAGTAGCCCAGGACCCCCCTCTTAAAATGAGGAAAAGTCACGTTGAATGGGGGGCAACTGGGAATCAGGACTAAGTTGACCCTTGACCTGATCCATCAGGGCTCTTTTAATGTTGTTGTGATTGCTCCACTCGAAGTAGCGTTTCCATATTTAGAAGGCCTGTTGGGTTAATGTTACATGTTGCGTTGCGAGCCTGCTAACAGCTGTATAAAATATGTCTCCGTCCTTCAGAACTGTGGTGCCACCATTACCCATTAGAGGGAGAACTAGAGCTTCCTTTACCTCCATCATTAGTGAGCACTGATATGCCACTCCAAGAATTTCTGCACTATATCCTGCCTGCTTTTTGCAGGGTGGGGGTGGGTGGGTGGATTTTGCCTTCTTGTCCAGATTTTTTCAAAGGTTCTTTGACGGTAGAGATTTCTCCCAGTTTTCTGTTTGGCTTGCAGGATTTGCCCCATTATCATAGTGCTAAACAAGGAGGCAGACTGGGTAAAACTTCGGGTGGAGATTTTTGAGTGCCACCTGACTCCCCTTCCTGTTCATTTCCTTTCAGCATCCAAGCTGTTTATAGTGACTTGCAGCAAGCTATTGAGGACATCAACGACCAGGAAGACCTCAAATGGTGGCGTAATCGGCATGGACCGGGGATGCCCATGAACTGGCCACAGTTTGAGGTGGGAACCTCTCCCTTCTTTAATGGTGAGAGAAGGGCACTCTGCACACGCTCAGAAGCACTCCCATTTCCAACCAGCCTGCAAGCACAGAGACAAATAATCCCAGATAATATCTATCAATCGTATCAGCTGAAGTCATGACAGTCTATAAAAGCTTATTCTGCTTTGCTGATTCCAAATTAAGCCCTTTTCCCTGCTCTGTACCTCTTTCTTCCAAGAAGAAAGAGCTTTTTCTATCCTTAGGCCCTTTATGCTGGCAATTCACATCGGAGAAGTTACAATGTTTATTAGTATTATTTATTTAGAATATTTCTGTGCAGTACTTGCTTTTCAACAAAAAGTAGTTCACAAAGAGATTTGCATAACCACATCAATAAATGGTTCCCAAAGGGCTCACAGTCTAAAAAAGATGCAGGAGAGACACCAGCCACTGGAAAAGACACAATGCTGGGATGAACAGGGCCTAGTCCTATCCCACTTTCCAGTGCTGGTGCTGCCACAATGCAGTAAATGCTCCCTTATCTTAAGGAGGCCTCCATGACTGCCCCTCCCACTGCAGGGTGCAGCACATGCCCCATTGGAATGGCTGAATCTGGGCTGGAAAGTTGGTTAGGATTGGGCCCTTACTTTCCCTCACTAAATATGGTAAAGGTAAAGGTAAAGGTTTCCCCACGACCGAATGGTCTAGTCGTGACCGACTGTAGGGGGCGGTGCTCATCTCCGTTTCAAAGCCTGTAGAGCTGGCGTTTTGTCCGAGGACAAGCTTCCGTGGTCATGTGGCCGGCATGACTATATGCCGTAGCGCACGGAACACCGTTCCCTTCCCACCGAAGTGGTCCCTATTTATCTACTTGCATTTAGGTGCTTTTGAACTGCTAGGTTGGCAGGAGCTGGGACAAGCAACGGGAGCTCACTCCGTCGCGCAGTCTTGAACTCCCAACCTTGCGGTCGACAGCCCAGCAACAGCGGATTAACTCGCTGCGCCACCAGGGAAGTCATGTGTTCTCTGCTTTCATTTGGCTTTCCCAGCCACACCTCTGTGACTGTGGTTTGGTGCCCTAAATTGGCACCCACAGGCTTGGGGTGGCAGGGGAAGGTGCACTAAATATGAGCACCACTTTAAAAGGTGCGTCTTTGCCCAGTTAGCAAGGATTATGGTTTATTTCTATTACACCACAGCAGCTCAGCCACAGGTTAGGGAGGGCTCTTTGGCAAGATTGGCGAGTAACAACAAGCAGCCATGTTTTACCTCAGGTTTGGTCTTCTTTTTGTCAAATTGTCAAGCTATTGGCGGGCAGGGGGAGATAGTGGAGGGAAGTCATGTGTTCTCTGCTTTCATTTGGCTTCCCAGCCACACCTCTAGGACTGTGGTTCGGTGCCCTAACTTGGCACCCACAGGCTTGGGGTGGCAGGGGAAGGTGGAGATGGATGAAAACTGGAAAGCAGGATTGAGTTTAGAGGCTCCGGGTTGACGTCTTTAGCCCAAAATGGGCTTTAAGAAAGGAAATACAGTATGATCAGTGCGGACCTGGGTGGGGTGGGGATGCCAATGCCCTGGGTGCTGGCTGTAGTTGTGGGCACAGCCACTTCCCAGAATGATACGGCAACCAAGCACTGCCTTTAGGAGGCAGCACTTGGTTGCTGCTGCATTCTGGGAAGCGACCGTGCGTGTGCATGGCCGCTTTCCAGATTGGCTTTGCTGGGGCTCCCGCAGCAAAGCTGCTCTGGAAGACGCTCATGCACGGCTTAAACAAGCCCTGCGGGATCGCTTCCCTGAGCAGATTTGCAGCAGTGAAGTTGGGTGGGGGGCGGCACCTGCAGGGGGTGCATCTCTGGCAGTGTGCCCCCCCAGGCAGTGACACCCCCCCTCCAATTACCCCTGGATATGATGTGATGGCACTTTGGTATTCGTTTCAGAATTTTTATAACAGACCTAGGCAACCATAAATAGTTCCTATGCATTAATTCCAAATAGTTAATCTTTCCAAATTGAGCGTGGGCCATAGAGTCTGGATTAATGGTCTGATGGCTGGTGGCTATGCTAAGGAAGGGAAAATGGAAAGACATAATCAGTGCAAAGACACAGGGAGAGGCGACGTCAAAGCTACACTGCAATCATGTATTTGGCCCAATGAATGACTGTCTGTGCTTTGAAGGTCTCCTCTCCCTCTGTCCTAGTGGCAACTCCAAGCCACTGGAATGTGTTTCCAACCCTGCTTGCCTTGGTGGAGCCTAGAGAGAAACCAGCTTTTACTGTACGAATGTGGACAGAACAAGGCATATAAAGTTTCATGAGAGCTTGCTGGGAGAAATATCTAGGTTTCCTGCAGGCAGAGGAATTTGCCAGTACGTCAGCAAGCCAGGCTGATATTGCTGCTGCTGGCTTCTGACTGGCTCAGCCTGTACGTTTGCAAAGAAAGCATTTATTACAAACAGCAGATTCAGTTCCCTCTCTCCTCTCTAGGAAACTGAGCTGGCCAAGGGTCTCAGCGTGGGGAGGCGGGGAGCACGACACATTCCAATTGTGTGTCTGTAGTTAGAAACGGCAGAAAGAAAAGAAGGGAAAATGCTCACAAAAGCTTGTCCTTAGCTAGATACGAAATGCAACAGCAGTCACATCCCACTGTATACGTTCTGGTGCCGAGCCTTGGCAATGAAATGAGGGTGTGCCCAGAGGCAGATCTGCAGGGAGGGCAAAGCTCTAAGTTTTGCAAGAAGCCTTACCTTGCAGTGGAAATCACTCCTCTCCTGCACCGTTTTAGCCAATCCTCACAGGGAACAGCAACATCTTGGCGTTGCTTACTGGCTACAGCAGCAAGGGAGAGGAGGGATTCACATGACAGGGTAAGGCTCCTTGCAACACTTAGAGCTTTGCCCTCCCTGTAGATCCGCCTCTGGGTGTGCCTGCACGTGTGCCACATGTGTATGTATTTTGGCTCAAGTGAAGCTCTGAGCAAAATCAACTGCCTAGTCCCTCTGCTGCCCACTCTTTCCCATTCAGAGCTGGAACCCTGACCAGGAGAGGCCACAGGTGAAAGCCAAGAAAGTCAAAGAACCAGAGAAAGCCACCCTCCGCAGTATCACCCCTTCCCAGAGCAGGTGAGTTTTGCTTCCCCTCCCAAGAAGACACGGAAAAGGGAGGAGTTGGAAGTTAGGGTGGGAATCAGTACCTACAGAGTTGTGGGGATGCAGCGGTTGCCCCACTGAAGACAGCCAGGTGCATAATGAGCTTCAATAGGGAGGGAAGTGGGGAATGGTTAATTTTTAACAGCTTTCTCAGATTGCTCAATAGGAGTGGGGTTTTTTTGTTGTTGTTGAATACCACATAAAAACATAAAACACTGCCTTTTGGAGGTTATAATATTTGAATTAAAACACAAAACACCACATTTTAGTCTTTAAAGTATTTTCCAAAAATTAAAATAGATTACTTTCCCAATTAGAAATGATACTGTGGCTGCTTCTGCTGACACTATATCACCTATATCATCTACCTAAAGGTAAAGGTTTCCCCACAACCGAATGGTCTAGTCGTGACCGACAATAGGGGGCGGTGCTCATCTCCGTTTCAAAGCCTGTAGAGCCGGCGTTTTGTCCGAGGACAAAATCATCTACCTAATGCATTTTTAAAGCATTCAAAATTAATAAAAATGAAAACTTGGAATGAGAATGTGGAATAAAAACATAACAGCACAATTTGCTATTTTAATCAAGAAATTTTGGGGAAAATACCACCAAAAAAACCCATACACACCCTTATCAATATGCAGTGATGTCATCTAAATGATTTAATAACAGGTACTCACTTTTGATTGGCACGTGTCAGGACCCGCCCACCGGAAGTGACGTCATAAGCCAGAAGTGATGTCGTGGCAGGAAGTGACATGAAAAAAGCCCTTTTTGAGGCCTCAGATGATTTTAAACTGACCCAACAGTTGCAACAGTATTCCACAGCACCCCCAGAACATGTTAAGGAGGCCTGGCATCATGCTAAAACCCCAGAGCAACTCATTTTTCAGTGGCAAGGAAAGGAAAGGCTCCGCTCGCTGCCTGCCTGCCTGCCTGGCTCTGAGAACATGCAGGCAACTCAAACATGCAGGAAATTCAAACGTTGCAGAGGGCGGAGTCGACGAGTGGGCGGACAAATGGGCGGGGCCAGCTGTAATCCTAGAAACCGGTACTCGCGTACCCCCGCGTACCCCCTGCATGACATCACTGTCAATATGGTATTATCCATCTTTATTAGAAAGTTATTACACAATCAGGTTTTAGTTTGTGAGGCAAGACTTACCCTTACCCATGCTGACTTTCCTTCAGCAGCGCTTGTTCTTCTATGTGCTTTAAGAGTTTATCTTTGATGAGGCTTTCTACCATCTTACCTGGAACAGACGTTAGATTGACAAGCCTGTCGTTTCCCAGGTCCCCTCTCCTAAAATCTAAAAACTGGGAACAAAAAACACTTAACAGTGCAATCCTAAATCATTTCTACTGAGGAGTAATCCCTATTGAGTTTAAAGAGACTGATGGTCTGATCCTGTACCAGTGTCCTGTGCGCTGTATCCTGTGCGCCAGCAAGGGGCTAGGCCATCTGGGAGAAAAAAAGGACTTATCTCCTTGGCCGCTCCATGACCCCCTATGGACAGTGGTTCCCCAACTGTTTTGATTGGCCGGCAGCTCCCTTGACCTACTGGGCCATTGGCTGCGGCTCCACATATAACACAATCCTATACATTGTATAGGGTGGTGGGTTTTTAGTGAGGATTCTGCAGCTCCCCTAGCTGGTTTCCACAGTTTGCGAACCACTGCCCTTTGGGACTCCTCAAAGAAGCCTGTTGAAGCTAGGATGGGGGTTTCAGATACACTGAGATGCACCCCTGCCACTGAGATGCACCCCTGCCTTGTTCCCATCTACCCCTGTCCTAGCCCATTTCCAGCTCAGATACTTTTCAGCAAAAATAAAAACAGCAGGAACCCAGTCAAGGATTCCCTCCATCAAGTGTGAGCTGGCTCTGAGAAAACACAAAGTGCTGTTTTGTATAAACATTTTTAGCAAATTTTGTATCAGCATGATTTACCCTGGATGATCCCTAGAGGGAGCCAAAATGCCTGTGTGCATGTTCTTAATTGTTAGTTTCTTTAGGATGTTTCTACCATGGTTTTCTATTCAAGAGAAAGCCTAAGAAGGCTTACAGTTAAAACAACAACAAATTAAATTGGGTAACAGAAAAAATGCAAATACAGAGTGCCAGCAATAATGATGATGATGTGTTAGTTAGTTACTCCCATCTTTTCCATACCAAAGCAAATGCCCAAGGTTGCTTACAAAATTACACAATAAAATGTATAATGTATAACAACAGTAAGTCACCACACACATACAGTAGAGTCACACAGGATGGGTTTCAAGTAGATGTTAAAAAGCATTGGGGAATATACTAGAACCCTGTAGCAACCCACACTGTAAAGGTGTCTGCCACCGCCTCACCTCTTTGGATTTCTGGAATGTTCTTGAAGCAGCAATCATACCACATGTGGTTGTCTGAGGGTGCAATCCACCCTTTGGCCGACGTAAGCCATTTGAGCCGGGGGGGGGGGGAATAGAATAGAATCCTGAGGCTCCCTACAACGTAAAGGCCAGGGTGCCAAGAAGGTGCCCCCCAGCATCACCCACCTTGGACCTGTTGGCCAAGAAGCAGCGGAACTACCACAGAACAGTGCCCCCAAGCCCTACACCTAACAACCGTCTGATATACATTTTTCAACCAATTAAACTGGACTCGGAAACCACTGACTGAAAGCTCACCAAAATAACCAGGCGTTCCACAAAGACTGAAAGGCAGGAAGACTGTGAGCCTAAGGGTTCTCCTGGGACAAATAGTTCCACATAGTTCCACATCACGTTGTTGTTGTTCAAGCACAACAACAACAACAAGAAGAAGAACAAGAACAAGGGCTTGCCTAAAGTTCACCTAGAGAAAATGTGGCAAGATCCGAACACGGGTTTTTTTCAGCTCTTCTGTGCTTTCACCAGCTCTTTGGTAAAATTCCTGCAGGGTCTTCAGTGTAGATACTGCTTTAGAGCTTGTAAAAGCAAGGAGAGAAGTCTTTGCTGCAAGGCCCTTATAATCTAACTTTCAACAGTGAGTGACATAGCAAAGCAGTGTGGTTTAGTGGTTAGATTCTAACCACCCCATGGCTTCCGGAGGTATCTGAATCCAGTTTGCCCATCACTATCTCTCAGCCTAGCCTACTTCACAAGGTTTGTTTGTTTGTCTATTTATTTATTTATTTGAAGAATTTATATCCTGCCTTTCCCATGCCAAATCAAATGCCCAAGGCAGCTTACATGGGCAGGCTCGTCTAAACCACCATTTTTCAATGGCTTTAAAAAAAACACACACACACAAAAAACAACAGCGTTCAGTGATTAACTGAATCCTCCAACCCAGATGTAGCCTTCACAGTGTGGTTCTCTCCCCTCACTGCGTGCCATCGAGCTTCAGGCAATCATAAGTCAAGCCTGGATAGATCCTCAAGGTCGTACTCCATTCTTTTTGCTGGCTGCATTCTTCTCACACATTCCCACACTGGTTAATTAGCTCCACAGTGACTTCGTCCTGCCACAACAGAGGCTGGAGCTTGTCACTGCCTGGCATTCCGTCTCCCATCCAAAAACAGGACCACAGATTCTCCTGCTTAGCTTCAGGCAGTACTGGCAGCTCAGCCATCAGTCCACACATCCCTGTTGTTCTGAAGGTTAAATGAGGGAGGGAGAGAATTGTGTGTGCCACCCTGAGCTCCTTGGAGGAAGGGAGGGATGAAGATGCAATAATAAACACAGTGGCATGGGATAGGAAGTGAGGAACAGGACAAGGACTTACTTGTACTGTAGTTCCATTAATGTTCTTACATTCTTCTCCAGTGCAAAGCCAGCACCTATTTCAGCGTCAGGCCAGCGGGTCCGCGCTGTGTATGACTACACTGGCCAAGAGGCCGATGAGCTAAGCTTCAAGGCAGGTGAGTGCCATTCCAACCCCACCAACCTGTCCTTGCAAAGGACACCCTCTCGTTTTCTTGCAGAGTCTCCGTTGTCCAGAGGGACTTTGCCCTGACCTCTTCCCAGTGGTGTCATTCAAATGATTTAGGAACAGGAACTCACTTTTGATTGGCACTTGTCGGGATCCCGGAACCAGCCACGGAGCCCGTTAGGATCCAGAACGCCCGTTCTGGTCCGTTCCCCCTGAATGACATCGCCCCCCTAGGAATCCAGAGTTGCTCCCTTTAACCCTCTGAGTGCCAGCCAACCAAGAAGAAAAGCTCTTTGCAGAGTAATGGGGAGGGGGAGGAGGGAGAGTGAAGTGGGCGGAGTCAGCCCTAATTTTAACTAGTGGAACTGAGTTCCCCCACATTCCCCCTGCATGACATCACTGCCTCTTCCCCTGCTTCATCAACATTGCCTCGCCGCACTACCCTTTGCAGTCTTGCGGTAACTTACGTTACCGCCCAGTGGGCGGGCAGGTCAGGGGGCATACAGAGCTGGGATGCAGCTGTCAGGCCACATCCAAGCCTCCGTCCCCAGGCTGTGCAGCCCCCCGATTTGGGCTGTGCAGCTTCCTCAGCTCTATACAGCAGGCGCAAGTCTTGAGGAAGTCAAAGGAACTCAGAGGGGAGGCTGGCATCTTCCCTGGGGCAAGGGGGTCTGTCTTGCCAAAGCCCTGCCCCAAACCTTTCCCACTAAAGGCTATGCCTGCTCTAGCTAGTTAGTTCCCCTGACTCAGACACAGCTAGCCCTGGCAGTATATGCAAACTGCTGGACCCCAGACCTAACAGAGAGGTAGCCCCAGCAGCAGCATTCAGCCGGTACGCTGGGCGGGACTTACCTTTGAGCGGCGGAACGCGCCGTTACGCAACGGGCGGACTGCCGCTCAAAGGTAAGTCCCGCCCAGCGTACCGGCTGAATGCCGCCACTGGGTACCCCCCCCCCAAGTGGCTTGCCTGTAGGCCACAGGTCCTCCTCCTCCAGCCTCTGAGCAGTTGCGCTCCAATAATCAGCAGTCCTCAGTAGTTCAGTCCAGTGGTATCATTCAAATGATTTAGGAACAGGAACTCACTTTTGATTGGCACTTGTCGGGAACCTGAAACCAGCCACAGAGCCCGTTAGGATCCGGAATGCCCATTCTGGTCTGTTCCCCCTGAGTGAAATCACTGGTTCAGTCCAATAATCCTCAGTCGTTTGTTCATCCGTCAGCCAGCCAGCCAGCCAGCCAGTAAATCAGTCCGTCATGCCAGTCCAATAAGTCAGTCCCGTAAGTCAGTCTGTTGGTCAGTTTGTCAAGCCAGTCCAATGTATTCACAGACCTCCCCGCCTTTCACCACTACTGCAACCCACAGTCTCGCCTTCCTTCGGGAGCTCCTTATATCCCACTACGGGCTCCCAAGTGGCTGCAGCTGTGCAGCCCAGACACTGCTACTGCCCTGGTGCTTAATCCTGTGCCTGCCTAAGCCAAGAGCCACTGTTGACGCCATATCCTGCCCTTGCCCCAGGAAGGCTCCTGAGTGCTCCAAAGCTGTACGAATACAGCGCAGGCCCGCAGGCCTCGCTATTCCAGTGCAGCTCAAGGTTGGGCCTTCAGGCAGGTTTATGTGGGGCCCCCTTTGGTTACCCGTGTCCCAAGAAGCAGAGAGCCTTCAAGGAAAGCACCAGCACTTTGAACTGTGCTCAGAAACTGGAAGCCCTACAATACTGATGGTCGCTTGTGGCTCATCTGTAATGCTAATAATAATATATGGGGTTTTTCCCCCCCTCTCCCTCTCTCTTTCTCCCTATCTCAGGAGAGCTTCTCACCAAACTGGAAGATGAAGATGAGCAAGGCTGGTGCAAGGGAGTGACTGACAGTGGTCATGTGGGACTCTACCCTGCTAACTATGTGGAGCCCATACAGGGCTAGCTGGAGGGATTAGGGATACCTAGGAAAACAGGGGGGAAATCATACATTCATACGCCAATATTAAGTCGGTGTCTAGTCTGCTCTTCTGAGATCACACCATACAAACACAGAACGGCGTGAAATTCAGCTTCCTTAGAGCCTCAGCCTTATTTCTAATAAATAAGTTTCTAGTCCACATGGCTGCAAAGTTAACCTTGAAATTGTGTGGGTGATGCCTGGTGAAATCTCAGAAGCAGGGACGGGTTGGTGGGTGGGGCTGAACAGAAATTCAGGTGGATGGGGTGGGGGCTTCAGAGATCTGCCCAGCTTCTTGCCCCTCCCTCTAACAAACTGCGGAATAAATTATGCAAAAGAAGCTAGTAGATCCCTCAATTTATATAATATATTTGAGAACAAACTTAATGCATATTTGAAAAGTTCAGCTTTTTTTGTCAGAAAATACACACAGGTCTGATCGGTAGGCAAAGGCACAGAAACAATTATGGATTATTTTAGCCCAGGGAACAGATTGCTAAGATAAGGGCAACGCACAGCTCCCACCGGATGCACACGCCTAGTCTGACTTGCACACCACGCACCTGTGCAATCTCATGCACGCCTACACATTGGCGCATACCTCCGCCCCTTTTGCACATGTCTGGGACGCACAAGCCAGTAAATGTGTACCTTTAAGGTCTCATTTGTGTAGAACCACCCTGCCCCTGAGGGCTGGCCGCCTCTTAAGAAACTTTGAGAGAGTCATCCACAGTAGCTGAAAAACAGAACTGGAAAGACATCTCTGGGAGGAGAGAGGCTGTGCTTTACGGAGCTAATGAGACGCTTATCAACGGAACAGCCACTTGTGGGTTACAAAAGGTGGAGTGAGGACCGCCGTTTAATGGGCAGTTGCTGCCACAGTTCCCTTGTGGCATCTCTCGCGGGAGAGCTGCTTGTTTGTAAAGCCCAGCTGTGCCATGAACGGAGCATTTCTGTGTCTGCCCCAGCCTCACCAATCTGGATTTCTGCTACGTTCTTGAAGCAGCAACCACAGCACACGTGGTTGTCTGAATCCAATTGCAATGGTGAGCTTATGAGAATTATGAACCTTTGGAGGAGAAGGCTAGGTGTTTAACCTCGCCTGGAAACTTTGGAAAATAAAGTATGGTGGCTGATTTCTGAGCCTTCTAATTTTAAAGTTTCTAGTCCTTATGGCTGCAAAGTTAATCTTGAAAATGTGAGGGTAGCGGTTCGTGATGAAACCCCAGAAATTGGGGTGCTGATGTTCGGTTCCTCCCATTATCTAGTTGTCATTTTGATTCATAATCAGGTCCTTGTTCCCAAATCCACTCTATAAAGAGTTCAGAATTCATCATCAGCACTATGAATCAAGTTGCCCAATGTCGAATTCCGATTTAACAGGAGTCTGTCTGAACTTGTCTATCTTTATCCTGAGCCTGCTTGCCTTTGCTGCATTATGCGCTTGCCTCTTCCCTGAATAGGGCAGCTCCACCTGGATCTTGACTTCCTGTGGAGGGGCAATCTCTGGAGATCGGTCACGTCTTCATAATATTTGCTTCAATCACAAATATACAGTTACACATCGAGGGGTGGCCCAGGGTTCTCTGGTGCCTTCCAACAGAGTGCGCTGTGTGGCTGTGCCTCCCTTTCCTGGCGATGCCACCAAATACTGGTTTCCGTTACCTGGCGGTACTCTGATAAGGGTGAAGAACCTCTCCTTCCAGGCTTGCTGGATTTGAAAGGCTGTGTGGAGGAGGAGAGAGTGGTTTGCTAGAGTGTCCCAGCACTCTAGCCCACCACTCTCATCTTCACCTTTCCATTTTTGCTTTGTTCTTCTCTCCTTTGTAAACCCCAGCATGCCCAGGAGGAGCACCTGCTTTCCCCCATCAGCAACCTTAGTCCATCTCATGGATGAGCCAATCCTATGAACATCAGGTGGAACATGGAAGCAAGCAGCAGGCACTCCTGCCAGGCAGCAAATTCCTTAGGACAAGATCATAATCATGTGGTCATTGCCCATTCACCTGCTGGCCTCAAAATTGCACAACAGTGAGAGCATCTTCCTATGAAGAGATAGCAGAAAGTAATTTTCTAGGCAGGAAGTATCTGGGCCAGTCCCAAATTCAGGAGATTGTTGTAGTGATATGAGGAGGTGATACGTGCCTGGAAGAATGTCATTTATTATGAGAAACACAAACTGAACATCAACATCCTGGTCCACCTCCGAACTCAGGGAACTCACCTGTCAATGTGAACATTCACCTTTGCTAGATTCCAGTGCCATGGCTGAGACCTCAATTGTGAAAATAAGGGCCTAATCCTAACCTGGAGTTAGGCCAGCACAGTTAGGGCAGCAAAGCTTGGCCAGCACAAGGGACACTGTAAAGCATGTTTGAACCACTCTTGGAGTCAGGGAGGATGATGCACATCTGTGTGCTGGCCTCTCTGACTCCAAGCATGGTCCTAAGGTGTCCCTTGTGCCAGCCAAACTTTGCTGGCCCAACTGTGCCGGCCTAGCTCCAGGTTAGGATTGTGCTCTAAGAAATGTTTCTAAACATGTGCGGAGCGCCACTGATTATATGCCCATTTCTCATTGTTAAGTGATGAAAACAGGCCACCTGCTCTCATAGACCAAATGTTCAATTTACAATCAAGCTTGAGCTCTGATTCCAAATAAAGACCTGGTATTCCTCCCCCCCCCCCCGCCCCAACAAAGCATATTGAAGTATGCCTGGTGAGAAAACCAGATCCATAACTTTAAAAGTGTCTTCTAACCACAGAGGAAGAACAATCCTGCTGTTTCTCTATGAATGGATTTCTATAGGTAGTTTTTACCTGTAAATACAGTTGCATCACAGCCCCCAGCACAAATCCAAATTTGTGTGCAAATGATTGTGCATGCATTTGCTTTAAAAGTCAACTCAGGGAATGCATCCCTAAACAAATGTAGAGGACCAAATCTACATACTGCAGTAAACACGTAGAATATAATATGTGAAAAACTGCATGTACTGACCAGCAACTGGGGATTCTATGTGTATAGATTTTATGTTTGTAACAAGTGAATAGGGCTACCTATTCACAATAGGGCTACAATAGGAATGTGGGAGTTGATATTTTGGAAAAGTTTTCCAACTCCACGTCAAGCAAAGAAGGGGATTTCCAAGTTCCACACCACTGACTCAGCCCAAATTTGGGGTGTAGAACAATGAGGTGCCTCACAACTACAATTGCCCGGCCCAGTTGATGACTTGGAGAACCATTTTTTTTCCTGAACCCTCGGATTTTGCAATCCATAAAGAGCCTCGAGATTCTCCATCACATTGTCAACAGGATTCTGCCCCCAGGCCAGCCCGGAGGACAGTGCAGACTCTATTTCCTAGCTAATCAGATTCTCAGCTTAGGAAATCTCTCGTTCCTCACGCTTGTGGATACCAGGCTTTGTGAAGGCGGAGACTTTATCCTCCCATGTGCCTTCAACCAATTAGGACATGAACCCCAATAATTGCATGACATGGGGGTGGTGAGCTCCGGCAGTCATAGCCAATCAGGGATGACAATCAACATTCCTTGAGCCAATGGGCAGGGCAAATTGCTACAACCCAACCTGTCCAGATATACACCCGCTCACCTCCCAAGTTGCTGGGTGCAATCAGGCCACGCAGAAGGAAACACTGCCAGAGCTTGTAGGAAGACCAGCTGAAGATGGGAGGCCGACTATGGGTCCTATTACTGTTGTTGGCTGTTGGGACTCAAGGGCTGTTCAGGTGAGATGATTGCGCAATACGTGAACTCCTATGTTTGACCTTATGTGGGGTGGCAAGAAGGATGCTTAGTAGCTAAGATCCTGGGTTCTATGTGAGACTATCCTTTCATATAGGAAATCTTATGGATTGCAGGGGTGGGCAGGAATCTAGGCCTCTTTGATCTCTAGAGGAAAAAGGGAGGATATGGCAAAGGGAGGCATAGTCTGAAAACAAGGAGTTTGGGAGCCAGGATTCCTGGATGTCAGGACAGAGAAAAGAGCTGAGTAGAAAGGAAACTGAAACTGAACTGGAAGTCTAATATGCACTAGATGAGTGGGTTAAAGCAGAGGGGCTTGGAGCGATGATAGAGAGTGAGAACCAGGATTTTCTGTCCAAGAAGGATTAGCTAAGAACATAAGAAGAGCCCTGCTGGATCAGGCCAAAGGCCCATCTAGTCCAGCTTCCTGTATCTCACAGCAGCCCACCAGGTGCCTCAGGGAACACGAGACAACAAGATGCTTGCATCCTGTTGCCACTGCCTTGCACCCGGTACTCTGAAGTAGCCTACTACTAATGTAAGGAGGTTGCACAATCCATCATTGCCTATAGCCCACGATGGACTTTTCTTCCAGAAATCTGTCCAATCCCCTCTTAAAGGCATCTAGACCAGATCCCATCACCACCTCCTGTGGCAAAGAGTTCCACAAATTAACTACCCGCTGGGTAAAAAAAATACTTCCTTTTATCTGTTTTAACTCTCCCAACCCTCAGTAATTTACTTAGTTTACAGTAATTTACTAAATTTACTTAAAGTAATTTACTTTATTTACCCTTAGTAATTTACTAATTTACTAATTTAAAGTAGGCATGCCAAAGGCCAGGCTCAGAACTCCAAGGGTCTCTGCAAGGTTTAAAAACTCTGGAGATTGCGCTGGAGATTGTTGCTCTAATGTTGCACATCATTGGTAGAAAATGGTTTAAGTCATTGCTGCAAACCACGATGCATCAAGAACAGCTCCTGTTCCTTGCAGGCCCATAGGAGAGCTGCTATTTTTATTAGATGTTTGGCAGGCAGAAATTCCACAGATGGCGTTTCCCCAACCACTCCCCATGCCGGCTGAGTCTGTGCCAAATTCAAAATAACCTGTTGAATTTGTGCCAGGATCTTAGCTAGACATCTAGGATTTGAGGTATGCTGGGAGAGAACTGGATTATCGCAAACCTCACCAAAGCCGAATGCTTGGAAGTTTTGGAACAGATGAGGAGAGGATTTGTGGAGAAGACAGAATGCGCCATAGGGTGGGATAATCAAGGGGTGGGATAAAAAGGGGCACATGGGCAAAAAAACCTAAAGGTTTTAGTTGAATTGTTGAACTGGAGCAGAGGATTCTGGGTGTTAGAACGAGAAGGCCAACAGAGGTTCAGAGATGTGGGGTCCCCAGTGGTCTGGAATAGGGTTGAATTTAAATAGCAAAATTTAGGCATGAGATTCCCAAAAAATAGCTTGGGGAGGGAAGAAAGACTGTCAACTGTTTGTTACACCACCTGGTTCTGTGAGAGAGGAGTTTTTCTATCTGAAGAAAAAGATGCTGAATTTCAGGATTCCTGGATTCTCAAGGAGGACAATATGGGATCAAACTAAATTCTTTAGGCCAGAAAAAAGGCCTGGCCAATCAGGAATCCTGTCCTTGAACAACCCAAGTTGATCCCATACTTTACTCCTAGAGAACCTAAGAGCCCTGGATCCCAGACCCATTCCTCTAACAGAGATTAGAAATCAGCCAGTGAAATGCTTTAGTGTCATGGAGGTAAATAAGATCACCTGACAATTGAGAAAGAGCAAAGAAGTTGTTGAAGGGAAAGGAGCTCTTTCTAAATTGGCCATAGGCCCTTCGTCTCATGGTTATGATCAGGGTTATGATCAGAATGATCAGGTCCCATAACCATCTAATCAGCCGCAGAGCACATGATAGAACAACACTGGCAGGTAGATAGCCATGCACTCCTCCCTGAGCTCCTTGGAAAAAAGGATGGGATAAAATAATAATAAATAATAGGTGGGGGGAGGAGAACTAGTGTTAAACATTGGGAGTACAGAAAGACTTGCCACATTTTTTTCCCTTGGCACAACTCCTGTCATTTTAAATGTCTGTTTGACTGACAGAAATTGACAGGCTTGCCACAGGGATACTTGATCCATCACCAGTTTCACGAAGGACTGGTGGAATATTTCACTGTCACAGGGCTATTTCAAGCCACGAGATGTCTAATGAGGCAGGAAAAGTTGGTGAGCAGAGGACAGAAAGTGGCTAGGTTGGAAGAGATACCTGTGGCCAGGGTAGATCAGTGTTACTCAAAAGATAAAACCTGCCTAGCTCTTCCAGGGTGAAAAAAACCCCTCCCCACCAAAGGCCTCATTCCTCCCAACCAGTTTTATACAAAGCAAAAGTCCTTGTGGCCAGGCCTTCTGATCTGGGTACGTAAGAGAGCACATGGCATCTAGTGGTGAGGACTCCCATTCCTACCTCAGCTGACGTGGTGATGCTGTCAGAGCACAATCTGCACTGTTGAGCTGTGCTACAGATCTATAATTATTTCACTTGCTCAACCCTCCTGCCTACAACTGGGTGATACCTGGGTATCGGGGTGTTAATTATAAGGGCCCTCTTCTGTTTGAAAAGGAGATTGCTGAGATACGTTCCCACATGATCTGAGAGGCAGGACCTGTCAGAGAAACCGAACATCATCAGTGTTAGATAATGGTTTGAGCCGAGCTCAGTCCAAGCGCCTGACAGCTGGAAACTGGGCTGAAGGTGACATACGCTTAGCACGTTTACTTCCACTCTCTAATTGTGGTCCTAAAATTTGCCACTTAGCAGGCAACAGATTCTTGCCTGTTTGGTAAGAAGGCTGCTCACTTTTTTAAAAAACCAGCTTCTGTGGCTTACCAACAGTGTGATCGCTCGACAGTGTATCTTGTTTATCTTCAAACTCGGAGAAGTTTTACTTTCCGGGTTTCTGCAGAGCAAGCACTGGAGCAGGCCAAGCCATATTTTTCTGATCAGTTGACAACCTTACACAGTTGGAGAATTGGGAGGCTTGCTTAACGGTGCCTGATCCAGCACCAAAAAAAAATAAAATTGTCCTTGTCCTTCAAAGTCATCCGTGGTCTTGCCTCTTCCTTACTGTCTGGCAGAACCTTATGTCCTGGCAGAATCTTGTCCATCACCTTCATTTCTCCAACTCCACCACTCTCAGCCATCCACATGTCTCTCTTGCTCCTCCTCCGTCTGCCTTTAACTATGCAATTAACTGTGACATTGCCTCCTTTATTTCCTTCAGATTCTTCCTACAAATCCTCGGCCCAAACCGCAGTCGTCAAGAGAAATGCATCCTCACCCCCTATTTATCCCATCTCCACTTCCCACTCCTTCCTCTGTGGTCTTCCTTGTACTGAATATGAGATTGTAAGCTCCTTGGGGCAGGGAACTGTCCTCTTGTATTTCCCATAGCACCATAACAGATGGATGGTGCTATACCTATAATTATTATAATACATGACGGCAGTGGTGTCATTCAAATGATTTAGGAACAGGAACTCACTTTTGATTGGCACTTGTCGGGAACCCAGAACCAGCCACGGAGCCCGTTAGGATCCGGAATGCCCGTTCTGGTCCGTTCCCCCTGAATGACATCACTGCCTTCGCCCCCCTAGGAATCCGGAGTCGCTCCCTTTAACCCTCTGAGTGCCGGCCAACCAAGAAGAAAAGCTCTTTGCAGAGGAATTGGGAGGGGGGAGGGGGGAGAGTGAAGTGGGCGGAGTCAGCCCTAATTTTAACTAGTGGAACTGAGTTCCTCCGCATTCCCCCTGCATGACATCACTGCATGACAGGGTATTCTCATACTGCCTTTCCTGTGCTGCCTCATCACCTCCACCTGTTTCTTTTTCTTTTTCTTTTTTTTATGACAGGGTCCCCCTGAAGAAGTTTGCATCAGTCCGGAACCGATTTGGCCGGACAGGTGTGCCCATCTCTGAGCTGTTAAGGCGAGGAGGAATCAAAGGTGGGACACAGCTGATTAAACCCACCTCCACCCAGACGCGCCTCCACAACTACATGGATGTAAGTGTCTAATTCTTTAGAGGGGGGCTTTAGGCAGGACTAATGGTTTACGACCCGTGGGAAAGGACTGCCAGAGTGATCTGTGGGTTGAATTTTCTAGGAAAGTCTGTTCAGTCTTACAGTCATGGGCATGTTCACTCTGACGTTAAGGGTTGCTGTACTTACTCCTGACTAAGGTTGCATAGGATTGCAGAGGATTAGGACCAAACGGAAGGTGATGCTGGATGTCCACAAGTCTTTTCTGTTTATTAAACGCAACTCCTTGTGGCCTCAGTTTGAATTAGAGCACAATCCTAACCTGGAGTTAGGCCAGCAAAGTTTGGCCGGCACAAGAGTCACTGTAAAGCATGTTTGGACCACTCTCGGACTCCAGGAGGATGGTGCAAGTCTTTCTGCTGGCCTCCCTGACTCCTTGGTCCAAACATACGTTACGGTGGCCCTTGTGCCAGGCAAACTTTGCTGGCTTAACTTGTGCCAGCCTAACTCCAGGTTAGGATTGCACTCTTAGAGCCATGAAACTGGGGGTGGGTGGGTGGGACTAACCCTCTTCCCCTACTGCTTCTCTCAAACATATATCACCCCTCCCCAACCTGCTAATCCATGGGGAGGGAAACGACGACAGCAATGCATTTTCCCTCTCTGTGCCAAATTGAAGCATCTCTCTGTCTTTCAATGCAGAAGGCTGCCATGCTGAGTCTATCTGCCCCAGTAAGGTCGACACTGGCTGGCAGCTGCAGCCCAGGGGTTCATACACTGGTTTTTCCTAGCCCTATCTGGAGATGCTGGGCATTGAACCTGTGACTTTCTGCAGGCAAAAAGAGGCTCTAATACTGAGCTACAATCCCTCCCTTAGCCATATTATTATTATTATTATTATTAATAATAATAATAATAATAATAATAATAATAAATTATATTAATAATAATAATAATAATAATACATGAAACACAGTCAGTAGAGCAAAAAGATCACACACATATTGTTATATTTACCCACACACTGGTATTGTTGGTCTGATACAGGTCTCCACCGGCTACCTAGGTATCAACCAAATATCTCCATAGAATGTATGATGTTCCAAGCCGTGCCATTTTTTGCAGTATGTCAGGGATCTGCAGTTTTTCCATATAATTTGAGAAATTTCTCAATATTGTTCCCAGTGCCCCGATGACGATGGGGACCACTGTGATGTGCTTCATCCACAGCCTGGTGGTTTCAATTTGGCTATCTTCTCTTGTTCTTTGTCCTCGACTCTGGCATCTCCTGGAATTGCAATGTCAATCATCCACACTTTTCTATCTTCAATCACTGTTATGTCTGCAGTACTGTGTTCCAGGGGTCGATCGGCTTGGATTCTGAAGTCCTGCAACATTTTCACCTGCATGTTTTCCAATACCTTTTCTACCTGATGGTCCCATGATAGTTCCCCTGCTCACCTCTCTCTTTTCCCCATCCCAGGCACAGTATTATGGGGAGATCAACATTGGAACCCCGAAGCAGAGCTTCAGTGTGGTCTTTGATACTGGCTCTTCCAATTTATGGGTGCCTTCCTCCAGATGCTGCTTGATACACCTGGCGTGCTGTAAGTCCTCAGTTCTCTGGGTGGGGTAGCTGGTGGGGTGGCATCAGGGGCTGGCCAAGGTCCCCGTGTCCACCCAAAGGTCCAGCTAGCCAGGATGACCCCAGAACCTTCAGCACTGGTTGTACTGCCAGTGGCCAATTCACAATCCGTTGGTGGAAAGGGGTCCCAATGACGCCTGTGATGTAGAGTTGTGCTTCTCAAAATGCAAACTGGCCTCCGTAATAACTGGTGGCTAATTGTGTCATGGAACTCTCAACCCTCTTTTCCTTTAGTTGTGGTTTAAATGCTGATAGACTGCGCTGAGCCTTCAGGTTCCAAAGTATGCCAACTGCAACAGTGGAAGAACATCTTTATTAAAGTAGCTATGAGACACTGGTGCATTTGTTGCAAGTGGTATATGTTGAAGGGCAGGAGCTCATCATGACATCCCACTATAACCATGCCCCACTAGGACTACACCCTTATGTGCAAACACACACACACATGTGCACACACAAAACAATTAGGATTTTTTTTATTTGAGTGTTTTCTTTGAAACACTTTGAAGGTTTCTTTGAAACCTTATTGTCCTTCATTTAAAGATCTTGTTCTATTCATCTCAAGTTATTGGAGTGAGTTGCAATAGCTTAAATCAATGGTTCTCAAACTTTGTAGACTGGGACCCATTTTTTAGAATGGATCACATGTCGGGACCAACCAAAAGTGATGTCATTAACCTGGAAGTGATGTCATGGCAGGAAGTGACATCATCAAGCAGGAAGTGCTATCATTGTAACATAATAAAATGCAAATTGGCATTCTTGTAGCAACTGTACAATTATGAAACATCCTGGACAGAAAGCAGGATTAGGACAAAATATGATGTAAAAGCGCTGAACTAAAAACAACAGGAATATAGCAAGAGTATGGTCTGCAGCTTCCAAGATGGCTGCTCTCAGCTTTCTGCGACCCACCTGACATCAGGTCGCGACCCACCAAGTGGGTCCCGACCCACAGTTAGAATAACACTGGCTTAAATGAAATGTATAAAACATATAAACATGAAAACATGACCTAAAGAAATAGATGTAAGAGAGGTGCATCAGAGTGCTAGTCTGGGCATGTTTATTGAGAAGGAAGTGTCACTGTGCTCAGTAGGATATACTCTCGGGCAAATTTGCATGCAATTGCAACCTTTGTGTATGTAATATAAGCAACAGAACACCTCTGAGGTAGCCCTTGGGAAAGACAAGGCCAGTTTCTGTTTGCCTACTGCTGGGCCTGGTGATTCTTCTCCACTCGGGTTCTCTGAAAAAAACATCTCACAGCTGCACCTGAGCAGCTGCCTGATGACATCACGGCTTCTGCTGAGGAGGAGGCGAGGAGTTTTGTTCTCCCTCCATCTCACTCCTGCCTGTGGCTGAGGGGAGACAGAGGGACCCTGGAACCCTCCCCTCACCAGCCTTTTTGAACAAACAGAACTAGTATGGAGAAGTCAGAAGCGAAGTACTAGCTGCAGCTGGAGTTCCCTGGATCAAATCCAGAGGTGACACCTGGCTTCCATTCATAGCATTGCCAGAGGGAAGGCGGTGCCATAAGTACTGCAGGCCTGTGACATGCCATGTAAGCAGCCCTTCCCACTTGCCGTCAGAGCCCCTGGAGCCCCTGGAGCCCCTGCGCTTTGCTGTTGCCTCCCAGAATGGCTCTGATGGTAAGTGGGAGGTGCCGATTACATGGTACATTGTGGCGCCTGCAAAACTTATTGCATTGCCCCCCTGCAGCTATGCTCCTGGCTCCCCAATTTGGGATGGAGAGAGTTTAAGAAATCAGGTGCTGAGATTTGGAGACACTAGAGGTGCAGGTAGTTTTACTTTGGTTTTACCTGTCCTCAGGGTTACACAGTCACTACCGGTCCTTGTTTTCCTGCACCCACAAGAAAAATAACGCCAAGTTTGCAATCCATTATGGAAGTGGGAGCCTCACAGGATTCTTGAGCCAAGACGTTCTCAGAGTGAGTATGCGGGAATTTACTTGGTTTGATTTAGAAGATTAATCAAGCAAATCTTTCGCTGATTTGTCGGTTGGCGAGGGCAGCCCGAAAACCTCACATTGTCATCCTGAAAACATTTGTCTAAGAAAGGACCAAAGTGAAAACGGCAAATGAAACAGGCCTGGCCTTCTGATGACAAGGTGTCGCTTTGGTTTTCTTTCACCCTACGGCATCTCCGTCAATATCCTCAGGAAGCCACCTGGACCGTCTTGTTAACACCCTGAAGTTTTGTTAACATGCAAATGTATTTAAATTTAATTTAAGGATGAAAAGGTAGATGATGAATCAACTGAACATCTTTAAGTGGCTGAGGGCCTTAATTAAAATTACACCAACATGAGTAATCATGATGGTGATTATGTGTGTCATCACTGTTCCTGGTGCTTTGCAGAGTCACGTTCATGCAAAGACTCCCTGGTCCATGCGCTGAGAGCCTGGCCGTCTAAATGTTGACAGAGGGCAGACAGCAAAGGGAAAGGAGACCTAGTAGTGGTGTGGAAAGCTCCATATGTGTACCTCTGGGCACCAATTGTGCGGTGAGGAAAGCAGAGAAGGGCTTTTGCTAAGACTGGAAGATGGTCCGGGGCTTGCCCACCTTCCATTCTTCCACTCACCTCTGCTGCTGCTGCTCCCCTCACCATGCTCTGGATTGGAAAAGGAAGAGGTGAGAGATCAGAAGAAGAGGTCTGGAGGAGAATGAGTGACCCTCTAGCCTACCACTCTTCTCTCCTCCTTGCTCCGCCCCCTCTTCCTTTTCCAATCAAGGTTGATGGAGGAGCAAAGGCTTACATCACCAGGTAAGATGGAAGCAGTATTTGGCACATTGTTTTAGATGCCAGGAGGTCTCAGGCGGTCCTAGCCATTGCCTTTGCACCTTGCTTGGTGAGGTTGGCTGGCAAACAGAATCCAGGACTAGATGGCCCTTGGATCTGATCTGATCCAGCAGGCTGGTCCTGATGTGCAAGGAGGAGGAAGTGGAGAGGTAAACAGGTTAAGAAAATAAAGGAAGAACATGCCTGAATGTAACAATATGAACTGTGGTTTAATTTCTGGACAGGGTGAGGTTAGGGGATGTGCCAGATTAGGGGGTGAAGGATTGATGATGGAGGAAGAGGCGGAAAGGAAAAAGGGAAGAGAGAGGCACAGTTAGCATGCGGAAGAATATACTTTAATATAGTTATATGTACTTGGGCTTAATTTCTGGAAGAGGTGAGAGATTAGAGAGAAGGTTATGAATACAGGGCTGGAGGACTAGACTAGACTACAGTTTCTAGATCAGACTGTCCCTGTGGGCATTTAAGGGATATTTGACCCCTGTCCCATCATCTTCTAGAAAAGTGGTCTTCAGCCTTTTTTCATGCCGTGGTCCCCCCAAAAATAAATAAGCAAGCAAACAAAGAAGTATGAAACTGGGGATCCTGCTCTCCTCCTATCCACCCATCCCTCACCCCCATCTTCCCTCACTCCAGCCCACCCTATTTCGTCCTACCTCTTGTGACATCACAACAACCCTGAGAGGTAGAGCCTGAGCAGGGCTGACCTTAGGAGCTGCGGGGAAAGACAGTGAGAAGACACTGTGCAGGATGATATCAAAAACCTATGAAGAAAGCCTGCAGCATTTGGGGCTCTTCAGTCTAGAAAAAAGCCGCCCGAGGGGGGACATGATTGAGACGTACAAAATTATGCATGGGATGGATAGAGTGGATTGAGGGACGTTCTCTTCCCTCTCTCACAACTCCAGAACCAGGGGACAGCCACTAAAATTGAGTGTTGGGAGAGTTAGAACGGATAAAAGGAAATACTTTTTTACCGAGCGTGAAATTAATCTGTGGAACTCCTTGCCACAGGAGGTGGTGATGGCATCTGGCCTAGGTGCCTTTAAAAGGGGATTGGACCAATTTCTGGAGGAAAAGTCCCTCGTGGGCTATAGGCCATGAACGGTTGTGCAACCTTCTTATGTTATTAGTAGGCTACTTCAGAATGCCAGGTGCAAGGGAGAGGCAACAGGATGCAGGTATCTTGTTGTCTTGTGGATTCCCTGAGGTGTCTGGTGGGCCACTGTGAGATACAGGAAACTGGACTAGATAGGCCTTTGGCCTGATCCAGCAGGGCTCTTCGTATGTTCTTAAGGCCCAGATTGGGTTGCAAGTTATTATAGCTCCCCACAGACAGGATAGCAAATTCTGTTTTATTTACCTCAGAATTCTACCTCAGAATGCCAGATACAAGGGTGTGGTAACAGGATGCAAGCATCTTGTTGTCTCATGTTCTCCCTGAGGCACCTGGTGGGCCACTGTGAGATATAGGAGACTGGACTAGATGGGCCTTTGGCCTGATCCAGCAGGGCTCTTCTTATGTTCTTATGTTGATAACTCAGTTTTGGTAAGGCAGTCCCATGACTGGATTAGATCCAAGCCCTCTCTTGCACAGGCTTTGCAAGAGTGCTGTGACCCAGCAAATGAGGTTTCATGAGTCACAACTGACAGGTTGAGGAACAGTGTTCTAGAAATTAAACACTGGCTGTGAAGGAAGAAAGAGAGACAATTCCATGGAGAAGGGAAGCAACAGAGAGTGACAAAGCCCAGCCTCCATGGTGGAAGGCTGTACTAGAAGCCAGGATGTCTTGGGGATGGAACCAAGGACATGTTCTCTCTCCTCAGATTGGCAGCATCACCATCAAGAACCAGACATTTGCAGAGGCCACAGACCTGCCAGGGTTGGTTTTTGTCGCTGCGAAGTTTGATGGCATCATGGGCTTGGGCTATCCCAGCATCTCAGTCAACAACGTCACCCCACCCTTTGATAACATGATGAAGGAAAAGCTTCTGAAGAAGAATGTATTCTCATTTCACCTCTGCAAGTATGAATCCTTGACCAAATCTCTACCTGATTTCCTAGTCTTGTGCCTTTCCAGAACAGTTCCAGGGATTTTAATGTTTTCCAGTCTGGCTAATATGTGGGGTGTTTCTTTTTCACTTACGACAACCCGGTGCAGGCAAAACACTACAACTTTAGCCAAAACCTGCCATACTGCTTACAGATTCCTTTGTGGCCCTGGTGAGAACCTGCTGAAGATTGGCACATCTCACTGCAACAAGGCTAGACATAAGTAGTACCTTTTTAATGCAGGAATCTGGGCAGTCAATTTTGCAGTTGATGTAACATTCTTCTTCCGAGTGACTCACAAAAGCTACTTTAAAGTTTCACAATGCCTCAGTGTACACAGCACAATTAAGAGACGTTTGATTGTCAGGTGGAGTACGACAAATGTTAACACGTATATATTACATGTTATAATATAGCTATTATTCACACTTCTTAGGTGTGGGATGCTGATGGTTAGTTTTTGGCAATTCTTCACCTAGTGGCAGGTAGTTCCATTTCAGCGGTCACTCTACTGTTCTTTATATTGAATTTTTCTGATATATAAAGTTCCATGATAGTTTCCAAGGTCAGTTTACTTTGGACAAGAGAGTACTGGAAACATACACATTGTTGGTCAATTGATGGTTATACAATGAGTAGATTGGAAGCAAGCAGGCCAATTAAATTGCCAGACCATGAACTCCAATGGGCTTGCCCCAAAGCAGCTTCTGTCTTTCACCCCAAGATCTTAAAAAGCTTCTTCAGCCAGCCAGGAGCCTTTTAGTAACTTTTCCCAGAGCGCAATCCTAACATGGAGTTCGGCTAGCACTCTTGGAGTCAGGGAGGATGGCGCACATCTGTGTGCTGGCCTCTCTGATTCTGAGGGTGGTCCAAACATACTTGACGTTGACCCTTGTGCCTGCCAAACTTTGCTGGCCTAACTGTGACAGGTTAGGATTGCTAACTCCAGGTTAGGATTGCGCCCCCCAGTTAACACCAAAGTTCAAATCATGTCCCTCTTTCCCTTTCAGCACCCCCATCCTCGCAATAGGTGGGTGTGTGGCTGACAGCCCAATCCTAACCTGTGTTGGAGAAATCAGGTAGGTAGGCCTGCACTGTATCCAACACAGGTTTAGCTGCTCCTGGAGCTCATTGTGGGGCAAGGGGACATTTGTCCCCTTACCCCAGGGTAAATTCCAGCCACCCCTAAGGGGCTGTTAGGAGCTGCAGCCTGGAGAAGTCTGGAGCACTTTAGGATGGCGCCTACATTCTAGGAAACCGAGTGCAATCCTAACCTGGAGTTAGGCCAGCACAGTTTGGCCAGCAAAGTTTGGCTGGCACAAAGGAAATAGTAAAGGACGTTTGCACCACAATCAGAGTCAGGGAGGAGGGTGTCAGAGTCAGTCAGAGTCAGGAGCCTCTCTGACTCCAAGCATACTTGATGTTGTCCCTTGTGCCGGCCAAACTGTGCTGGCCTAACTGTGCCGGCCTAACTCCAGATTAGGATTGCACCCTGAGCGTAGCTATTTCCCTTCAGGTGAGGTTGCCAACTGGCTGGAAAGACATGACCTGTTCTGCTCCTGTTCATTTTAAGAGAGGTTTGATATATTCAGTGAAAAGCATTTCATGAACAGACACACACAGGAAGAACTGAATGCATTCCAGGGGCCGTTCAGAAAGAACCAATGCATTACAGTGGCCCTTGTTTTAATACATCCCCTTTTTACAGAGTCAATCACCTATTCATTGGTGCCGATCACAGGCCAGCAACAGAAAATCAACCTTTGATTTGAAAATCAACCATTTTGTTCACTATGCAACAGCCTAGAGCAGTTGCTTTCTTACCCTTGCTCAATTTAGGACAAATCAAATAGAAAATTATTATAATATGGAATGGTTGTGCTAACTGGGCAAGAGGCACTTTTTCAAGTGGTGGTCTTCTTATGGTTAGCAGGGGGAGAGTAACTGTCCCCCTGCATAGTTCCTTTTCTAGTGGCTGTTGGTGTTCTGCATTTTTTTTTTTAGATTGTGAGCCCTTTTGGGACAGGGCGTCATTTAAATTAATATTTATTTATTTATTTATTTATTTAATAGCCATTTAATTTAATATTCATTATTATATTTTAAATATTTATATAAATATACAGTAAATAATAAATATTATTAATTTCTTCTTCTTCTTCTTCTTCTTCTTCTTCTTCTTCTTCTTCTTCTT